>JARJDX010040493.1:0-12525 GCA_030264735.1 Gymnusa sp. GC000175
AGTCCGATTTAAAAATGTTCTTTACATTGTATTTGTATATAATTCGTCCTATTTTGTCTTTGCAGTTTTTTACATATGACAAAAACGCCAAAGAAACAGGTGGGTCCGTTTTATTAGGACACGCATAATTGAGCATCAACGGGCGGTACGTCTTAAAAACATTTTTTCGAGACAGGTCATCAAATTGATTTCACAAATGTGAAGTTTTTATCTATAATCCCTCACTATAAAAAGCGCAAAATTTGCAAAGCCATTTGGATTTACAATAATCCTTTTAACTTTAATCGCGAAAATGGTTTTGAATCCTCCAATACTTGGAAAAATTTGTTTTCATCATTAAACTCCCACCTCCACTAATAAGTTTTCATCCTATATAGGCATACGCCAAAGAAACATGTGGGTCCGATTTATTAGGACACGCATAATTGAGCATCAACAGGCTCCTTCTTAAACTCGAACAAGGTATCCAGTCATCGTACCTTTCCGCCTTGAGAATGCTCCCTACAATGGCGAGCGAAACGTTGGCAACAACCAATAAAAATACGCGACTTAAACCGCAAAGTAAGAAAATTAACATCGACTCAAGTAGCGAAAGCTTAAATCTATACCTTAATTGATTTTAATATTTGTTGCAACTTTTATTTTGATTATTGCATGAACATTATTCAAATATGCAGTATATTTAAAACGTCTAATATTTTAGCAACGTCACTGCTTAAAGATTTTGTTTAACGTGTTGACATACTATTTCCTTAGATCTGCGCTCTAGCCGTATTGTGCCTTTTAATGAAAAAAAGCGTACGCGTTTGACTTGCTTCCTTTTTACCTTCTGAACAGAACAATGTCCTAAAGAAGCTCAATTTGAAAAAAAAAACAAAATAAAAAGCGAACTTTATGAATCCTGGATTGCTAGGTGAGAGGACAATATATTAGTTGAGTTGCCTCGTAAAATCATGCGCCCTTATCTTCTTATTAGCATGTTGCAACTGATATGGCTTACGACTTCCTTTTAGTGTCTAATCTGTCGCGCCATCAAGCGACGTCAATTCCGGAGGCTTATTCCTAACTCAACGTCAGTTAGTGGTCGGTTGAGGTATCCATATCACTACAAATTAAATAGAATATAACTGAATTACTACACAAGTTACAACCCTAATTTATATAATTAAATTAATTAATAATAATAAATACGTAACACTTCATTTGATTAAAATAAAGTTGAACTTTTTATATTTATATAATAATTTTGAATTTTATTTTATTTAAATTTCCGAGTCAATTTTGTTTTTTTATTTGAAAAGTTTTTTGATATATTTATTGAGATGTCACGCGTTACTTATATTGAACTTTATTAATGCGCTTCTAACTCGATTATAACTAGCATGTTTATAACGAGATCAGGAATTTAACAAGCCTTTCGTCAAGAAAGTTTTAGTCCTATGCTATGCAAATGCATCTACATAGTGTCCCTTTATAACTATCTTAAACATTAAGTACAGAAGTTACCTTTAAAATTTTTTTATTCATTAATTAGATATATTTAGTTCAGCTCGTAAGAAGTTTCTTTCAGATATTCTTAAGGTCTTGAAATTTTTTGCGGCGATCCCTTTTGGGATTTGAGTCGCTATAAACTGCACAACTTGAACGCAAAGTAGATCAAATTTAGTAATACCGATTATGAAGAATGTTACTTAAGATTTTGTTTTAACATCCTAAATGTCTGCCAAATATTTTATTGCCTATCCTGACTGTAATCAATAAAAAGTCAGAGTTGTAGTTTGAATTTAAAAATTTCAAGATTTGGAGTTGCAAATTTTAGGAGATAGAGTCGGAATGGTATTTAAAACCATTTTTTGACGACTGCATTATCATTATTATTTTGCAGCCACTTGAATCCACTGTTGGTCTTTCTCAGTGCTTTCTATTTAGTTCGGTCTTGTGGTTCTGGATCAAGCTGGTTGTATATCTCTGATAATATGTGTAAAAATAAATAATGGGAAATTAAAAAAAGTTTAATTGTTAATTACATGTCTGAAGTTATTTGGCCTCAATTTTGATTTCTCAATTATTTTTGACATTGTTTTTAGTTTTTAGGCACAGCCACATTGACTTAAGAGATGAACAATAAGGATTCCGACATAACCGATCAACAACGGACGCGATATTTATATTACGTCAGCTAGTCGAGAAAGCATACGAGTACGCAAAGCCTCTATACCTATGTTTTGTCGACCTAACGAAAGCTTTTGACCGGATTCGTGTAAGAGACGTCACTGAATTATTAGAAAAGCAAGGAATCAATAAGTCCATAATCAACATCGTGGAAGACCTTAATAAGAATATCTATACACAAGTAAAAATCTGGGAAGGCCAGATAGAGCGATAGCTTCAGCCCAACGTTATTCAATGTCATAATGAACGAGATGATCATCACAACGAACAGAACAAACCGTGGTTACAAATTAGGCGACAGCAACATCAGTATACTAAGCTATGCCGATGACGCGCTGCTCATCTCAGAAACGGAGGACAACCTAAAGACTCCTGAGAACGTTCGTCGACACAGCCCACAAATACAACATGAATATTGCCACGAACAAAAGAAAATGCATGACAATCAGCCGCCATCCGATTTGATATAAACTACAAGATAAAAACAATATAATTGAGCAGATCAGCACATTCTCGTACCTAGGTATAGATAAATCAAGTCAAAGAGATACCCTGAAGGAAAGCCGCAGAGCAGCTAACAAAGCAGCACAGACAGCCGGAGCAATCAACAACATCATCCTGAATAACAAGCATATAACTACTCAGACCAAAGTACGAATATATAAGTCCTGCATCCGACCTATTCTGACGTATGCCGTAGAGACGAGGGCAGAAACATCCAAAACAAAACAACTAATGGGAACCACTAAGATGCGCGTTCTAAGGACTATAAAAGGAGTCACTTTACGTGACAAGCTTCAAAGCGTGAGCATCAGGGAGGAACTGAAATTATTGGATGTTGTACGAGGGTCAAGAACAAGGAGACGAAATTGGAAAGAGCATGTCGATCGAATGGAAGACACACGAATGGCCAAAGTCGTAAAAATAAATCGCCCCAATACCACAAGACCAATGGGAATGCCACCAAAGAGGTGGAGTTGAGTTCTCAAGAATGGCACAAAGAACAGGCATAATACTTATTACGAAGAAAGAGAGAGAGAGAGAAAGAAAGAGGCACAGCTCTCTAAATAGTAAACTGCGTTCAAAATTACTTGTAAAGCTTTTCTGCATCTTATTTTTTTCTTTTGTAGCCATCACTTGCACATTTCTTAACGTAGACCCCCTTACTATTCTTCCATTAGTCTCACTTTTGGGCTAGTTAATTCTATGCTCTTCCTACTATCTCTTTGAAAACACAAAACCACCTCTTCTGGTATTCATAGCTTCTGTATAGTTCGAAGCTTGATATAATTCAATTCATTTAATCTTTAGCTTTCCCTACTCAGCACCACTTGAAAGTCCGGTACCCGTTTGGTACAACTTCATATATCTTCAGCTAATATTTCATTCTGACTCTCAGGCACAATACACAGTACGTTCGATAGTTTTCTGTATAGTTGGAAGCATAAACATACGGTTAGTTACAGTTAGTTGTGTAGCAAAATGCTACACTACAGTTTATATATCTGTTTAATGACGCCTGAAACTCCATTAGTCTCACTTTTGGGCTAGTTAATTCTATGCTCTTCCTACTTTCTCTTTGAAAACCAAAACCACCTCTTCTGGTATTCATAGCTTCTGTATAGTTCGAAGCTTGATTTAATTCTGACTCTCAGGCACAATACACAGTACGTTCGATAGTTTTCTGTATAGTTGAAAGCATAAACATACGGTTAGTTACAGTTAGTTGTGTAGCAAAATGCTACACTACAGTTTATATATCTGTTTAATGACGCCTGAAACTCCAGATTTTACGCAAAATGCTTTGTTGTAGACTTTGCCTCTCAGGCTAATTCCATTGCACGTTCCATAGTTACTGTAACATGCTTCGTTATAGTTAGTGTGTAGTATCACTAAATACCCAGCTCCAGTTTAGATAAATATTTTTGATCTGTATCCCCAGACCTTCTGCAAATTGACTCGTTATGGATTTTGCCTCTCAGGCTAATTCCATGGCCTTTTGTGTAATTTGATGTATGTTTAAAGTGGGAAAAAATTATTTATAGTGGATAATTTTTTTTACTAAAAACATTTAAATAATTTTTAAGTTTAGACATCAGACTTTTCCACCTTGAGAATGCTCCCAGAAATGGCGAGCGAAACGTTGGCAACAACCAATAAAAATACGCGACTTAAACCCGAAAGTAAAAAAATTTACAATTTTTAAGTTGTACTAAAATATATTAAAAATTATTAAGTAAATTTGGAATTGTTCCACAGCTTCGTAAATTTGTCAAATATAAGATAGTAGGAAAAGCGTGCAAGGTTCGTGTTCAAAAATTTCTATTTGATATACGTGATAATAAATATAAATGAGTGATGAGGAGATTTAAACCTAGGATCAGATTTACTAATGTTGAAGGGTTTTTCTTTCCGGAGTCTCACCGTTAGATTTGTCAAAGTTTATATTAGTAAACGAATGTAGCAGTGCATCCCTTGTAAATTCATGTGAGCGTTGCGATGCGGGTTGGGGTGGGTGCGGGTGCGATGATTCTCAGTGACACGTGTCACAGTTGACGCGTGCTGTCTGATGACACTCTGCTCCCTATTCCATTCCCATTGTTTCAAATAACATGCATGTTACATACACACTGCCGATGTGCAGCTCAGTCGAAAAATAAAACTAATTAACGCTTTTCCTACGCCTTCTAGTTAATTATTCCGTAAATTCAGAGTGCAAAACTTAAAAATCTAATTAAAGGCTTTAACTCGAACATGAGTTATTATAATTGTTTTATCACATAGAATCAATAGCATCCCTTATGAATGAGTTGCAGCGCCCTTGGGGACGTAGCTTTTTATGTATATATAATTATATTTCACATTCGATAAAAAGTAGCGCATGAATTATTTATGACGTTGCTTAGCGGTGTGGTGCGGTGCGGGGTTCAATTATTCGAAATGTGTAAAATGAATTGATGTGATGAAAAGTAGAAAGGTGACAGGCAACGTGGCTGGTGTTGAGGGACTGCTCTTCCAGTCAGCCTGTAGTACTACAACAGGCAGCCTCTAAGGCTTTAAATTCACCTTTACTTTCCACCACTAATGCTTTCTACCAAAACATCCATTGTTATCACCTTTAGGGTAAATATTTTATAAAGTATGCCTCACTCAAATCTGACAAATGTTTCTATGGTTATTATAAAATACATTGCTCTAGCAAGATTATTGTTTGCCTTCCTATTTTATAGCTCTCATTCAGAAAATGTAACATGTTATGGTAAATATATGTCTGCAGAGTGGGCTGTTCGGCCTGCACAGATATGCGAAAGAAAAATTGCAATGAAGTTGTTCTTTAACCACCCACTTTGTTTGTCGTTCCAACACGGACAGAATTGGAGGGCGTTGAATATGCGTATAATTCTTATAAAACAGACGTCAATACCAAAGAACTTGAAACTGATGGCAGTCAAAACACTACGCGTTGAGACTATCTCGTTATATTTTTCTTTATTTACATCCTCATTGCAGAAAATAAAACACTTGATACAATTTTATTTTAAAGATTCCAATTTAAAATTGTACATTTTATACACTTTTATCTTTTTTTCTTAATTTATTTTATGTTTTTAAAAACACATTTAAAAAATCGGATGTCACGCGGACATTGGATTTAAATTAACATTAGAAAGTTTCTTTTTCAGGTAATCGAAATGTCTTGATATGAAACAAATGCAGCTCATCAAATTATTAAGCAACAAAAGAAAATTTAAAATTTTCCAAGTTGTTATTGGCGAAAATAAAATTTTTCCAAATGCATTTTAAAACCTAATAATTTTTTATAACGTAATGTGATAATAACGAATATTCATCCACAGAAAGTTAAGATTTACGTCACCAAAGTCAAATTTTTTTTAAGCAAAAATTTTTGAATTTATCCAAAACTTGTTTTAACCCAATTTTCTATGTTTTTACCGGCAGAAATAAAATTTCTCGAAGTGCATTTAAAAGCTGAATAAGTTCTCTCTAATGTGGTGTAAAAATTAATAAATATTCATCCACGAAAAATTAAGATAAATTTCACCAAAAGAAAATTTTTATTTAAGCAAAAAATTTTAAATTCGTGCAAAAGTCGTGTTTCATAAGTTGTTAGTGGCGGAAATCAAATTTTTCTAAGCGCTTTTTAAAGCCTAACAAATGCTTTATATCGTGTTGTAAAAATAATAAAAGTTTACTCACTATAAATTAGATATACGTCATCAAAGTCAAATTTTCATTAAAACAAAAATTTTTGAATTTGTCTAAAAGTTGTTTCAACTCAATTTCTCAAGTTGTTTTATAGAAAATAAATTTTGGTTTAGTGAATTTTAAAGCTTAAAACAATCTTTATAACTTGGTGAAAAAACAGTGAAAAGATAATTCGGAATAATTGAGATACGTCAAATTTATATTTAGGCAAAAAAATTTGAATTCATCTAAAAGTCATTTCAACCCAATTTTCCGAGTTGTTTTTACGTAAAATGAAAGTGTATTTAAAAACCTAATAAATTCTTTACAATGTACAGAAAAAACAATGAAAACCTATTCCGGGGTAATAAAGATATACGTCTTCAAACTCAAATCTTCTTTTATAATTTTTTTTTATTTCGCCCAAAAATTGTTCCAGTTCCAGTTCCAGCGTATCAACTTGGTTAAAATTTTTGTAAAATCTTTAAAATATATTTATTAGTAACATATTAAAATTTCAAAAATTTTCAAAGAGTTGTTAACTCGCATTATTACGTTTTTCAGCGGTTAACAGTTTCTTGCAATTTTATTAAAACGTGAGGCAAAGTTTGAAAACTAATTTTGAAAATTTGAGCGTATCAATTAGGCTGAAATTAAACCTTTCCGTTTCTTAACGCTTAAGTAGTGGTTTAGTAATATTTGTAGATCGATCATTGAAATCTCCACGCAAATAACCCAATACATATATTTCGTTATACCAATTTTTTTTATTAATTACTAATATTACATAAATTTAATATTTTAATCAATGAATTAAGTTACACTTTAATATGATATGATGGAAATTCTATTACACCTTTATAACTATTTTTAGATCATTCTATTACAATAGTTTTAATTCATGCTATAACAGTTTTGTTTTGTAATAATTCTCCATGGTCCGCTCTATATTAACACGGATTAAATCCTTAACACGTATGAAACTCTAATAATGACCTTTAGAATTAGATAATGAGTGGTACACCTGACCCTTAGTATTAATAACAGATCAGCATTAAAATGGGTTTTGACATGCAACTATTTATTCCGAAACAATTTAAGCCAGAGAATGGACAATCTTAATCAAGATTATTACAATAAACGTGTTTTGTAGTAATTTGTGGAAAATTAGTTTTCAATTAATGAATGTTATTTAAAACTACGGCTTGTGTGAGATGAGGAAATTGCTTATCACTTGCTTTAAATTAGGTCCGAAACAATACTTTTCTTTGAAAATACGTGACTTCTAATAACTTTTTTTTTTAATTTTCATACTTTTGGGTTTAATTTTTCTAATTTTATTTGCTCCGCTACTGAAACCCGAAAGTAAGACAATATACATCGATTCAAGTCTTGGAAGCATTCTATAATAAAACTTTTCTCTAGATTTAAATGTAAAATTATTGTTGGTGCAGTTTTCTGCATAGAACCAAAAAAAGTCAAGCATTTATAAAAAAAAGGTGAAAAAGGTCGAAAGCTCAAAACGGGTTTCGGCTAAATCGTGGAACATCATCCCTGATATTCTCCCTCCGCCAACTGCAAGGAAAAGGTATATTATTAACAAATAGCAACGTATGCAGCCTTCATAGACCTCAGCAAGGTATTTGACTCCATAAACAGAGAAGCGCTGCGGAGAATCATATAACGCTTCGGGATTCCTAGTTTTATGCAAGAACTTGCATATAAACTACTGGTCCATGGTCTTATATAACCAAAAACTTACAAAACCGTTCGAAACACAAACCGTTATGCGACAGGGTTGCGTACTAATGCCCTTGCTGTTTAAAATCTTTATGGTGGCGTTAAAAATCTGGAGGTGAGAGACGTAGGTATTCGGTTAAGAATGGACAGCAGACTTGTTAACCTACGGCGCTTGAAAGCAACCACTAAGACACTAGTGAGATAACTAACAAATCTGCAGTAAGCAGACGACTGTGTACGATATTGACGAAGATATTGGCTTTATCTCTTTGAAACCTTCATATAATCCTTGAATCTTTTGATTGAACGTATAACGACCTGGGCCTGAAACTAAGCGTAAACAAAATTAAAATATTAACTTTTCACCATGAGGATCGCCATAGATTATTAACCTCCGTAGCAGAGCCTATAGAATATGTTTAGCAATTTAACTACACCATATGACTGACCAACCTAGACATCAAAATCTACAACAGGATATGCGCTTTATGGGCTCTAAAGAAACATGTATTCCACAACCTCGACCTTTCTTTCAAAACAAAGGTCACAGTGTACTGAGGCATGCCTAATGTATGGGTCCGAAACATGGGTAGTTTACGCTAGGCATATATTACAGATGGAAAAATTACTGGAAAGGCATCTGCGCATGATAATGGGAGTGAGGTGGGCAGGCCATTTAGCCAAAATACGTACTGCTAACAGGAGGGAGTATAAAGCAAGGAGTATAAAATAGGAGATATAAAAATCAGCTCTACGAAATACTAAAAAGCATAAAGTAATGAGAACAATTGGCGATGGACAAAACGGAATGGACAAAAAAGACATTTACATACCAAATAGGTTCAAGGAAATGAAGAATGGGTCAGGAGTTCATGTACGACATCTATTAATAGGTCATAACATCTCAAATCCGTTTCAGCCACCAAAGAATCCATTTGAGGCTACGACCTATTAGTGTACTTCTTCTTCTTCTTCTTGTCGGAAGCCTTAAGGCTTGTGTTGGCCAGAATTTCAGTCTTGGTCTGGTGGTTCTTGGGACGTGGATTTCCATCTCTTTTATGGCCTTCCAAGCGGTCTTTTTGTGTGCGTTTTTTCATCCCTTGCTGCCTTTGCTAGTCGGTTGTCATTCATCTGCGACACGTGTGCATTCCACTCCCTTCTCCTACTTCTTGACCATCTTACTATGTCCGGTGTGCTGCACCTAATCTCAGAGTTTCGTCTGCGTTCTCTGAGGGAGACGCCGGTAATGCTTCTCAGTGTTTGCTTTTCGATTGTTCTTAGGCGTCTCTTCGTTTCTGCCGTGTCGCCTCTTGTTTCTGCAGAGTAGGTTAAAACTGGCCTAATACACGCTTTGTATATACGGATCTTGCTTTCAAAAGATATGTTTTTGTTTGTCCAAATTGGATTTTTGAGTGCTCCTGATATTCTTGATGCTTTGTTTGCTTGTTTAGCGACGCAGGTTTTGAGGTCCCCATATGCACATAGTTGTACCACTAGGTATACGATGGAGACTTGTTCTATTGGGATGTTGTTAACGACAAGTTTGGATCTTTTAGTGTACATTTTTGTAAATAAAGACATGATTTTTACTGCACCGGATTAACATTTATGCACTTCAGACGGTTTTTATATGCTCTTCTGCATGATAGCTCATTCTTTAATACACATTCATTAATAAAAACTATTGTTAGTACTTTTAATGTTAAATTTAGTTTACGATTAAAGAATTCTATAAAAATTTGGTCTAGGCCTGGAAATTTTAATTTTTCATTGTGTTTATTTCTCGATGTTCCTTCTATACATCTATTGGGTTAGCCAAATCATCCTTTCTTCCTCCTTTATTTTTATTTTTCATATATGAGCTGCGCCTTGTAGTGAATTTTACATTTTTCTTTGTCGATAAGAATATACCACTACTTGCTTTTTTTGGTTGTCATTTTTTTATTCAAAAATGTACTTTATTAAGTTTTTTTTTGTGCATTTCGGTTAATATTAAAGTCATTTAAAAAATATTTTTAGAACTTTATAGATCGTTACTTCTGTTATAAATTACCATAAGCAAATGTATTTTTGTCCCTTAATAAACTCGAAATATGCGTTTAAGTAAGGTTTTAAATTCACCAAAAGCTTTCAGTAAAAATTTAACAAAGGCCTTACTAAAATTTTAATTTAAAATGGAGCTATATTTTAAAAACATTTTAAACTTATTATTCCCCTTACTAATAAGTAATAGTTTCAGCTGCACTATAAAACATCGTAACTTTTCTACACGATCCTTAAATTAAAGTTGTATTTTATCCTTTAATTAATTTATTGTTTTAATTCTAGAGAAATTTTTCAAAGCAGTGCAGTAGAAAGCTCTGGTATTTTTTTGTTTATGAGTGTCGCGCGTGTATTTACACATAACTCCCAGTTTTATTTGCTAAAACCAAGTATGTTTCGAGCATCTGTTACTACAGTGATTGTTCTCGAGTTCGATTAATGCATACACGTTATCGATTTTCCATGTGAAAAGTATAAAATTACATGCGTGAATGTGTGAGAGTATATGTATTAAAAATAGACTGATTTGCACCTGGTCGTTATTCCTAACTTTAGCATAAATAAATGAAAGCACGAGCGCGTCGTGAATGTCTGCAATATTTCAGTTGAAAAGTCGTCTTGGACGATGATTTCTTTTTATGCGCGCATAATTATTGCAACAGTCTATTAATGTGGCCATGACTAATGAGATGGAATAAAACATCAAGTCTAAATTTAGTAGGATTATTATGCGATCTATAAGTGTACTTGGACCCAGAGGGCGATAACAGCTGTGTTTGGAACAACTGGAACCGTTGGAACTGGACTCTGCATCCAAGATCCTGCAATAAAAACGCCGACAAAAAGAACCCACCTCGTGCACAATGCACGTCGCTCAGTTCAAGTAGGGTGGTGTATATGACATTTCTCCTGTCATCCCCGAAAACATTTCGGGTAAAACTACTAAACTACCGACGGACTTTTTTATTGGGGGAAAAGATTAATTGCGTTTTAATAAAGCTTTTCATATCTCCTTCCAGTAAGCACATGCACCTGCACCGTTTGGTTTTAGGTTTTAGCACAAACAATGCTTGACTCGAAGGTGAAGGCAGCGATAAAATTCTCTTAAAACCGATAATAATTCCAATTTGCGCCTGTTAATTTGAATGCGAGTTGTCGTGTGAACGGTAATAGCATCAATTAAAATCCTTTCCCGAGTGCCTGTCCAGCCACATGAGCGCTTTTGCCTTATTAGCGATGCGGATACCGATTACTTGCCTACTCTAATTATCCTTCCCATGTGGTCCACTGATCTCCCCTTAACCAGAGACAAAGGACCCCGCAAAGTTATATTTCCTTTACGGAATTATTTCAACACTTTACTACAATTCAAGTAGTTACAAGATTAGGACAGATAATCCAATTACCTCCCAATTTCGTTATTTAATAGCCAATTTCAAATACAAAATGTGGTTGCCACTTATTGTTCCCCACTAATTTTCAATTTTGTGCGTCGGGAATCTTTACAATTGCCACTTTTTTATATTCAAGAGCCCTCAAAGGAATCCCCAAAATCTCATTTCGGACAATTTTTGATGATTCAGTACAAAAACTCATACAAAACTTTTTTTATTACAAAATTAATCGTTTTTTTTTACTTTCTCATACCTACAAGATAAACACAAAAATTTTACTAATCGTAAAAATAATACGACATTAAACCAGACTCAATTTAATTTTGAATCAACTGTTAAAATAGAATCCAATTAAATTAAATTAAAACTACAATTTCTTATTCAGTTAAAAATTAACTTATACCCATTAACTTGACTAATCAAAATAATTCAAAAACTGCACATAGTACGAAAAAACTGTGCCAGACCAAAAATGAATATTTCCAAATGGGACTTTTTTTGGGCAACAATTTTAAAGAGAAACCCCAACTTGTTATTACAGATTCGAATTTTACGGAAACAAATATATAAGTTTTGTTTGAAACATTTTTTTTGATTCCTGATAGATGGCGCTGTAATCGCAAAAAATAGATTTTCTGCAATTTTCAAGATATGATCATTGGAATGAAAAATAAAAAAAATACCTATTCAATATTAAAAAAAATCTGATGTGCTCACCACCTGACTTTATCATACAATGAGTTTTTAAAATGTAAAATTTTGAAAAAATGATAACAGAATTTGTTTCAAAATTAATTCTAGACACTTTTGTACTTTTTTCATAAACTTGATAGTTTTTCAAATACATATTTGCAAAAAACCGAAAAACCTTACCTTCGATCAGTAGATTTTAGCCAAAAGTAACTAGGTAAAGTGAATAGTTTTTGAGAAATCTTGCCCACAAAAACGCGCCACACACACACACACTGAC
>JARJDX010040513.1:0-35456 GCA_030264735.1 Gymnusa sp. GC000175
TTTACAAAAATAAAGTGTTTTTAAACAACACTATCCCACAAAATTGACAGAAATATATATGCTTACAAAATATAAATATAAATATGTATATAATTTTTAACAGAACCTAGCAAATACAGTACTTCAAAACACACGGGAATTTATAATCTTTGGAAGAAAGAACTTTTAAATGCATATGATTATATATTATTAACAAAAAAACACCAGAAAGATTCCAAAATAGAATTGACACATATAATCTCCATATGCACTGAGGTTTGGTTATCCCAGTTCCTATAGTTCGTGAAACTGCCGCTAGGTAGCGTATCGCTTAGGAGCAATCGCCAATACACATAAATTAAATTTTCATTTGCATTTAGCAATTTAACTTTATAATTTTTTCATAAATATTTTATTATTCTACAGATATGTATATGACAAGTTTGTATATTTATTTTGTTTTGTTGTTTATGGTAATTCATAATAGTCCGTTGACGCAAGCTTTAATTAACCGTCAAAAACCATAATTTGAAATAGAATAAAAAGAGCTATAATAATATTACGTGGCCTTCAGCAGAAATATACAATGCGCCCTACAACAATAAGAAATCCATACCAGAAAATAATTTAATTGTTGAATTTAAATTTTACCTGCTTCGCCCGTTGGACGCTTGTGCTACTAATTCTTAGGTTGCAACTTGCTGCTAGGTTGCATAGTGCATCTTTCCCCATAATACAACGAATGTTTTCCTGCGCTTCTATAGAATGCCTCTTTTACCATTAAAGTCATCTAGTATGATTAATGCATCATGCTCGGATGTGCTTTTGCAAGTTGTTTGGGGAGTTTGTAAAAGTTATCTTTTTCCTCATCATTTCCATCCTTTGTTGCGGCGTCCGCACAAATAAGGCTTGTATTATGGAACTTTCTTCCAACTCGTAGTTTACATATTCGGTCGTTTATTGCTACAAACCCTAGTACAACATTCTCAAATTTTTTTATTAGGAATTCGAGTTCTTTTTTGTCGTAATTTAAAATTACCACTAAACTATAACGATAATTAGGTGTGCCCATTTTTACCCCACCCTTTCACATGATTTCTTGTAGTTTCGTGGTTCATTTTGATAATTATTTCGAGAGTTGTTCACATTAAGCAAAACAGGAGTAGTGAGTCTCTTTGAAACGCGCCCAAAAATAGACTGGAGTTAGGCTAGCCACTAATTTCGCAGAACCGGCCACGCCTACACCAAGCGAGTATGTTTTACGAAATTTAAACACACCCGAAGGTAGGTTAACCCAATGTCTATTAAAGAGGTTACATGGTTTACGTAAAAACTGTGTTTGATTAGGTTTTGATGGAGAGGAGTTATCTAGTGCGGGAATCTATTACATTTTTACTTTCATTTACAAAGTAAATAAGAGAAAGTATAGTAATCTGAAATAAATTCGAAATCGGGATTATTACAGAACTATCCGTTTTCGCCTCCTCTTGTTCAGAAAAAATTATTTTCGAAATCGGGTCCGTCTGGCTGTGTCCTCTATAGTCCAGACTGATTGACCTAAGAATTCATATTTAAGATTCTAACAATGTCCCAGTAATTTTTGGATGAAATCAACTAACCGGAAGTGATTTAATTTAATATTACTTTTAGATATTTTTCCCACGCTTTATTCATAGCCCAAACTTTAAAAAAACGATCGACATTATTTTGGAAACGGAAGATGGTACAAAAAAAATCTTTACAAAATTTGTATAGTCTCTCAAGATCTCTAAAAAATCCTCATGATTTGAAACAGAATTTGCTTTTTTCTTCAAAATTATAAAGTTATAATGGAGAAGGACCTTTTATATGTCTGGTGACGAGTTTTTTTCCTTTAAGTAATGCTGTAGGTTTTTTGCTTCCCAAAGTCTGCAGCCTATTGGCTTATGGTGTATTGCCACCCAAGGTGTTCATATAAAATGATCCAAGTCTGTTATTAGTCCTCCTATCAAGCGAATAAAAAAATGGGAAGTAAAAAGCGCAATAGAACGCAACCTACATGTGAAAAAGGCTCCTGGCTATAACCTAATCACTGGGAAAGTAATAAAGGAACTACCAAATGAGGCAATCCAAAACTTGACTCCCCGCACAGTGGAAAGTGGGCCAGATTATCTTAATTCCAAAGCCAGAGAAGCCCCTGGAGAAAGTGAATTCATATCGCCCGATAAGTCTCTTACCTATGCTCTCCAAGCTTTTCGAGAAAATATTTTTAAAAAGTCTTAAACCCATACTCGAAAATAACCAACTCATTCCCGAACATTTGGATTCAGGGAGCAGCATGCTACCATGTAGCAAGTCCACCGCATTGTGAAAACGATTGACAAGGCACTTGAAAAAAAGAAGTACTGCACCGCAGCCTTTTTAAACATATTACAAGACTACGATAAGGTTTGGAACGAAGGCCTTCTGTACAAGCTAAAGAAAAACCTACCACATACATTCTACCGAGTACTGAAATCATACCTCACAAATAGATTCTTAGTTAGGCATGGTGAGATAATCACAGGTCTGTACGAGATCCAGTCTGGGGTTTCCCAAGGCAGTGTCCTTGGGCCAGTTCTATACCTCCTATATACATCAGACACGCCCTCCTTGCCTAATACCACGTTAGCCACATTCACCGACGACACTGCTTATCTGGCCGAGAATAACAATCCCATGTTAGCATCACAAAAGCTTCAAACAAACTTTAACCTCCTACAATCCTGGCTTAAGAAGTGGAGACCTAATGCCAACGAAACGAAATCCGTCCAGGTAACCTACACTCTTCGTGAAGGAAACTGCCCTCCAGTGAACCTAAACAATCAACCTCTGCCACAGTCGGAAGATGCAAAATATCTTGGCATACACATCAACAGAAGACTTACCTGGAAAAAGCACATCTTCTCAAAGAGAAAACAGCTTGGTCTTAAGTACACAAAATTACAATGGCTCATTGGCAGACGATCCCCACTGACACTTGACAACAAACTAAATGTGTATAAAGTTATACTAAAGCTGGTATGGACATATGGAGTTCAAATATGGGGTACTGCGGATAGATCTAACCTTGACATTTTGCAACGTTTTCAATCCAAAACGTTAAGAACCATAACCTCCTTGGTTCGTATCCAACAAGACCATTCACCGGGTCACCGATAAAAGAGGAAGTGCAGTTCGCGAGTGCGAAATACCTCCACTCCAATACACAGGCAATTAATCTACTGGACAACAGCAACACAACATTCGTTTAAAGCACCTCAAACCTTTTGACCTGCCCAATCACAATTGAACAATAAAAACCTCTTGTATTATAAGATTAGAGGTAAGA
Organism: Gymnusa sp. GC000175; assembly: GCA_030264735.1. Lineage (NCBI taxonomy): Eukaryota > Metazoa > Arthropoda > Insecta > Coleoptera > Staphylinidae > Gymnusa > Gymnusa sp. GC000175. The sequence goes on from JARJDX010040513.1 coordinate 3,329, forward strand.
CTATTGTTATTAGAGTATAATAATTATTAAGTTAGAGCCTCAATGGAAGCTCCTAACACACGTGCTTGTAAATATACACCATTCACTTATTGCCCCTGGGCAGATTGTAAATAAATAAATAGAGTTAAAAAAAAATCTCTTAGTCATCTATTCACAAGTTCTTCCTCAGTCCTGAAATGTCATGCTAAGGCTAAGCCCTTGTATTTAGTTATTACGTACTTAACATTATGTCAAAACAGTTTTAACTCTTCATTAATGACTCTGTACATGGACTCATCTTTATTTGTAATGATATCTATTTTGTGCAGGTGACACTGTGCAATGTTATTAGTTCTGTTACTATCCTGATATTATTCCTACTTAGTTATAATAGGTTTGTAACGCTATGGGTTATGTTCCTCATATATCCTACCTTATACTACCTTAATTTCCAGGAAACTGGTGTTTTTTTTTTAATTAATTCATTTATATTAGTTTTTGTAGTGATTTTTCTGATCCCTTCGCTTGTAATATTAGTGACCCTTTTTTGCAAGTTTTTCCGCTATCTCTTAGCCGATTGTGTCCTTGTGCCCTGGTACCTACACCAGAGTAACTTTGTTGGTTTCTAGGTTTTTAAGAAAGGCCAAATTTTGTTTGGATGCGGACCTGTTTAGTAAAAGAGTCTGTGAGTATTTGAGTATGCCTACATACGTAGTTTCTCCGGATGTTCTCACATACGCATTTATTTATTGGATGGAATTCTGCTTGTAGTAAAGTGTTGTGATACCCAAGTGTACAACATTTTCTGTGCCTCAACTTATCTTTCATTACTCAAGCTCCCGTGCCTGCTACACTCTCATCTGGATTTCACATGTCTCTTATGATAGTAAGTCCTTTTTCATTTGTCCCAGACTTCTTGAGCTGCAAACTTCATTACTCTAGTTTTAGTTCATTAAAATTAAATATTTTTTGTTATCGATATTATTTAAATAAAAGTAAATTAACTATCTATTTTAATTAGACCATATCGCACAAATTATATGATTTACATATATAGCTAACTAAAATTCAAGTTGTTCATTTGCATTTAGGTATTTAACTTGTTAATTTTTATGTAAATATTTTATTATTCTACAGATACTTAAAATGTCAAGTTTGAAACTTTATTTTGTGTTATTTTTTACGGTAATTTATAATATTCCACAGATGCAAGCTTTATTTAACAATAAAAAACCATCCTTTGAGGTAAAATATGAGTGGAGCTATATTAATTTTACGTGGCCTTCAGCAGAAAAATACAATGCCTCCTACAACAATAAGGAATACATACCAGAAAATAGTGGATTTGCTGGAATTAAATTTTACCTAGGATATTTATATGTGGCAATACCAAGACACAAACCCGGTACTCCTGTAACGCTAGCACGAATGCACACTTTCACATATCCTATAAACAAATTGTTTACGCCTTTTCCATCTTGGGAAATGAATAAACAAGATTGCTCCAGTTTCCAAAATGTACAAAGTATGGAAATTGATCGAAATGGAACAATGTGGGTGCTTGATGGAACGAGAATAATTTTAGTTACAAGCTGTCCCCCAAAATTAGTTCTTCTAGATTTAAATAATGGGGGAGAAGTTATTAGTTCTTACATATTTCCCGAAGAAATCTGTTTAAGTAAAGGTGGATTTCTAAATGATTTAGTCTTAGATGAAAGTGATGGAGGTTTTGCCTATATTACTGATAACAGTTACATTGATCCAGGTTTAATTGTTTACTCAAAATTAAAAAACACCGCTTGGAAATTTCGGCATAATTCAATGTTTCCAGAACTATGCGCCGCTAACTTTACAGTAAATGACACAAAAATAACGGAATTTTCATCGATTGATGGTATTGCTCTTTCACCTGCACCTAAAAATTCAAATCAGTCAAGAACTTTATATTACTCTGTTTTAACTGGGTATAATCTTTACTCCATTAGTACTAGTATTGTTAAGGACAGTAATACACTTTCCGATGGAAAATGGCGCGAGCAAGTAAACTATGTGGGAACAAAAAAATCGCAAAGTGATGGTTTGATCATTGACAATAGAGGCTTCATGTATTTTGGATTGATAAGTTTATATAGCGTTGGGAAATGGGATACAAAAAAAGCGTTTAAGACAGCTGAAACGATTTATCATAATCGTACAGATTTAATATGGCCAGGTAGTTTTGCAATCGATTCGGATGGTGTTTTGTATGTCCTTGCCAGTGCTATATATGAATATTTTTACCCAACCTATCATATAAAACTTTCTGAAAAATCAAATATTAAGATATTTGGTCTTTACACGGGAAATAAAAACTATATGTATTGATTTCTCCAGAATATTTTTTTTAAACCATTTAATTGTTGTATGTATGTTGTCAAAATGTATTTAATAAAGGTTACAATAATGTGTGTGTATTTTTATTTATATAACAACTTTATTTAAGTTGAAATAACTGTACGACTGCTACACAAAATATAAAGAGAATAACAACTTCTTCTTCTTAAGTACCATTTCCTTCCAGAACGTTGGTAACCAACAAGGCTCTGTTGAAGGCAAGTCTGAACAGAGAGCTTGAGTTGAGTTTATACCACGTAGGTTCTTGTGCCATGATGTTTTTCTGCGGCTCCGGTTTCTTTCCATGCATGATGTTCTGCAGTAATGGGTATTTTTTGCCTCTCATAACATGCCCGAAATATTGTAGTTTCCTCCTTTTAATGGTGGTAAGAATTTCGGTGGACTTATTCAGGCGTTGGAGTGTTACCAAGTTGGATATTTTTTCCGTCCATGTCGTCTTTCTTCGGACTTGTTTATTATCCAAGCTTCCATACCGTAAAGCATGGTGGAGAAGACATAACATCTGAGAAGTCGGATTCTTAGAGTCAACTTCAGATCTCTATAGCACAAGACCCTACTTACGCTTCTAAATGCTAGTCTAGCCTGCTAAATTGATTTCGCTTCAGTTTGACCGTCCGCGGTGTTTGTTATTATGCTGCCTAGGTATTTTATTTGGTTCATTTGCTTCAATAGATCACCCCCAACTGTAATGTTAGCTACGATATTAGATTGCTTGCTAATTACTAATACTTTGGTATTTTTTGCATTCAGTTCGAGTCCGGTTATTGCGCATTTTTCGACGACTGCATCCAGCATCCGCAGTAAATCTTCCCGACTTGCGGCCAACAGTACAGTAATGTCTGCGTAGAGTAGGTTATTTATGATTTCGCCATTTATAATAATGCCGCTTGTATTTCAGTTAGTGCTTCTTTGAATATTCTTTTGGTGTAAACATTAAAGTGCAAGGGCGATAAGATGCAACCCTGCCTTACTCCGCGTTTGATTTTTACTTCAGGTGCATCATCACCAACTATTCTAACCACCGAAGTTTAGTTTCAATATACACTTTTAATTATCCTAATATCCCTTACGTCCAATTCTATATAGTTTAAAGTCTCTACCAAGACATCATGTTTGACCCTGTCGAATGCCTTTAGGAAATCTATGAAGCTTACATAGACATTAATTGACATACTACGACTTCTTTGAGCCAGGATATTTATCATATAGCCTCCCTTGAGCCGAAGCCATTGCGGAACCCTGCGGAATTGTGATTCGCTTAAATATTCTTCACATTTAGAATGGATTCGGCCAGAATAATTTTAAGAAATATTTTCAGTAGGTGATTCATTAAGCTAATTGTTCTATAATCAGCCCCTGTCTTAGCCGTTGCTTTCTTTGGCAATGTGTCTAATATGGATCTAAGCCAATTGCTTGGTAACTTTCCACTGGTGTATATTTTATTAAATAATTCTGTTATTACTTTTAATGCTTCAACGTTATCGATTAGTTTATATATTTCGCAGGGAATCTCGTTGGGTCCTACTACTTTGCGGTTTTCAGAACGTTTTCACTTCAGTTATTGTATTTAGGAGTCCTTCACCTTCATACTTTGTTAATTCCGGTGGCGTTATTGGTCTATCATCTTCAAATAAATTTTTGATGTATTTTTCCCATTCCCTTAATATTTCTTCTTTTTTACGAATCACCTTCCCCTTTTCGTCGTAGAGTCCACCCAATCCTCTGTTTGTTCTGAATTTACCTAGAGCCTCTTTAACTCTTTTATGCATGTTAAATAGGTCATATACAGCTTCTAGAGCTTCTATCACGTCTTGGATTTTCTGCCTTATTACTTTCTGGATACTTTTGTACGCCTGTTTATTGTTCTTACACATTCTTTGCTCTTTCATCAATCCTATTGTTTCGTTCTTCATCCAGGAGTTTTTTTTTTGGGTTGGGCATTCCCTTTCAGGTTTTTGCTACAGATTTCGCTTATCGATGATTCCATTTCCCTCCATTGGACTTTTATGTCTTTTTGTTCGCTAGAATTTCCATATCGCCACTACGGGGTTATGATAGGACCCAATGTCTGCACCTGGATATATTTTAACAGATTTTACGCTGCTTCCTTAACGTTGTTTAACTAAAATATAATCGATTTGGTTTCTTATAATGTTGTATTCTGTCTCTACTCCTGACTGCCATGTATATAGTCTCCTCTGGTGTAGTTTAAAGAAGGTGTTTGTTACAATGAGGTCATTTTACTGGCTAAATTGAACGAGCCAATCTCCCCGTTCATTTTTAGAGCCTAACCCATCGCTTTTCACTATATTTTGACATTGTCCTGTTCCAATTTTTGTGTTAAAATCTCCCAAAATTATGGTGTTATCTGCTTTTTTTACCAGTCATAATGTCTCTATAAAAGCTTTCAATTCATCGTCACTACTGGTGAATGTTGGTGCATAAACTTGTATTATGTTGGTGTAAAGTGGTTGAGTTGTAGTAATATAACTCTGTCAGATATTGGTATCGAAGCGATAAGTGCTCTGGCTATTTGTATTGTAATGATTACTGCCACACCGTTGTAGTTGTTGACCTCTTCATTTCCAGCCAAGTATATTTTGTATTTATTTATGTCACATTACCCACATCCCTGCCAACGCATTTTACTCACATCTAAGAAATCGATCTTTAACCTTTTAATATCTTTTAATGGGTTATATGTGTTACCTGCCATGAACAAGCTTCTTACGTTCCAGGTAGCAATTTTCAAATTGATTGGTTTTATATTTTCTTTTTCTCTCCATCTATTGCTTTATGCATGGTAATCAGTACTGACAGTCCAGGGGCAAGCTAAATGGTAAGAAAAGAGCGGGAAGAAGACGACACCTTCGCCAATGGTCTAAATTTCATCTGGTCAACTAATCAGAAATGCCACAAATAACATCAAAGTGGATGAAGAAGAAGAAGAAGAAGAAGAAGAAGATATTAACAATTGCGAAAATATAATATAATATATTTTAACGAAATTTCATAATAATATTTTAAGGCTGTGCCGATTTCAATATTTAAACCCATTTAACCATACTACATTTGTTATATTCGTGACTCTTTACCATTTACCGCATTAAGAAACCCAACCGTAGAACCTAAAGATAAGAATAAATTATTAAAATATCGACACATGGTTATAAGGTGTAGATAACAACATAGTTTTTATTTGCTTGCCATACGGTTACCTGTAAAGTTTTACGTAAAAAATTTATTTAAGGTAGTTGTTCCGAGAGAGTCACTTTCAAAAATATAGTTTATTGAACAACACAATAGGATAGTTGCCAATTAAAAACTTTTGTTAAAGTACAGTCCTACTGCCTTTACAGATTCAAATAGTATCAATATCTGCACCAAATAAATGATCGTGACAACAACGCTATTTTTTGGCGTTTAATATTATTTTTTAGTTATCAAAAAGCATAACCAAAAAATGTCGGAACAAAGTTTTGGATAACAAAAGCGAGTATAATTAATATGATTCAGGGAAGAAATCAACCTTATGAAATAATGCAAATGAGAACTACGAACCACAAAATAATTGAATTGCTGGCATTAAATTCTACGGAGAAAATTTATATGTTGCAATACCTAAATTTAAACCCGGCGTTCCTGTGACTTTAGCACGAATGTCGACATTCACGTATCCTGCAAATAAATTATTACCTCTTTATTCATCTTGGAAAATGAATAAGCACGGTTGCTCCACCTTTGAAAATGTAATGAGTATGAAAATTGATCCAAATGAAATAATGTAGGTGCTTGGCGGAACAAGAATATATTCGTTTACAAACTGTCCTCCAAAATTGGTGCTTCTGGATATAAATAACGAAGTTGTTAGTTTTTATATATTTCCTGAAGATATTTTCTTAAGTGTAGATATAGTTTTGGATGAAAGTGATGGAAGTTATGCTTACATGACTGACAATGGTAATATTGATCCAGGTTTGATTGTGTACTCAAAATCGCAAAATACTGCTTGGAGATTTCGATAAGGTTCAATATTTCCTGAACTATACGCTAGCAATTTTAAAGTGAATGGATTAAAAATACCGTTTTAATCGCCGATTAATGGTATTGCTCTTTCTCCACTACCTAAACATCCATCCTAACCAAGAACTATATATTACTGTTCTTTAACTGGATACAATCTCTATTCCATTACCAGATATTGTAAAATATCGTAATTCGCGTAATTCCATGATGAAAAATGGCGGCAATATGTAAAATTTATTGAAACAAAAAAATCGCAAAGTGGTGGTTTAATAGTCGACAATCATGGCTTTATGTATTTTGGGTTGATCAATGAACATAGTATTGGAAAATGGAATACAAATAAATCGTTTAAAACTGCTAGAACTATTTATCATAATAGCACAGGTTTATTATCGCCAGATAGTTTTGCCATAGATTCAGAAAAACATTTAAATTGCCTTGACAGTGCAGTATTTAAATTTCAAATTAAAAATATCCTATCAATCTTTTTGAAACAAACATTAAAATATTTTATTTTCAGTTTATATCGGAAATAACAACTACATGTACTAAAAATAAATAGGATCTCGAGAATCGTAAAAGATACGAGATCGGTTAAATTATGGCAAAGTTGCCACATTAGGAGACCAATTTATTTTTTTTAATATGCATAGGTAACTAGATAAAGCGAAAATTAAAATTATTTCCGATTTTGGCTTATAACTTCCTTAAATGAACAAATGCACAATTTTAGTTTGCACTTTATTGAGGCACTTTTTTGCGGAGAATCACCAGGGATTCTCAAAAATTTTCTAACTTGTACTGTTTTCGAGTAATTGGTATAACTTTTAATTTTTAAATGAGAATCAAAGTTGTGTTTAACACTGTTAAATAGAGATTTTTTTACTTTATCCAACGTTGTGCAACTGTGGTAACACAACGGGCCCATCTGGTGCCTAAGTGAGCGTTTTTGGCTTTAGGTTAGGTTTAAGTAGCAGTAAACCTAACCTAAAGCCAAAAACAAAATCGGCAAAAATTCAAATTTGCGTTTTATCTAGTTACGTATGCATATTTTCGGTTCTCGAGATCCCAATGGTGGGGCTCGAAACACGGACACCCTGTTTTTAACAGACCAGAAACAAGATCGGAAACAGCAATACCGAGACGGGTTGTAGAAACAACACAAATGAAAATATTAAGACGCATATCAACGAAAACAGTTCTAGACAGATTAAGAAAGTATTAGACAATCAAGGAAGGTCGGCAATATCAATAAAAGGGTACTCCATCGGAAAAAATAATGGAACGAGCATATCGATAGAATGGCAGATGGAAGAAGATAGCGAGAGACAAATCACCCTTATGAAATAAGGAGTATGGGACAACCAAGAACAAAGTAGAGTGACAGCCTTTGTCCAACCTAACTGGAAACCGAAGAAGAAATTAGTATAGAAAAAAGAAGATATTTAACAGAACTTAATGTTATTTCAGTAAAAACTGAGACGCATCTAGTATAAAGGAATCTTATGTTGGACAATTCAATAATATTCTTCAAAAATTTTGAGTCAATTTGGTAACATGATTTTTAATAGTTCTAATTAAAACTTTCATGTTTTCCTTATCAGCTGCATAAGTTTTTGGAAATTTATTCACGTTTGTAATTATGTTTAAGTTTTTGTTGCTTTGCGTTCCATAATTCATTTTTTACAAAAAGCATTTACTTTGTTATTCTTGTTGTAACGAAAATTTTTTTTTCATGTTTTAAAATCTGTGAATTAAGTGCTGAAATTAAATGTAATCTAGTACTTTAGTTCGTACTCCGCGCGGAAACGAAAGTGTCAATTGAGTAATGCCCCTCAATACTCCGCCAACAACGATATAACATCGGGACAATCCTGCAAAAAGTAACTTTCTTTGAGAACTGCTCTCTCGCGGTATAGCATTCATCCGCACATGTGAACGTCATCTCTTCGTCTCTTCATGTAGTGTTTTTTCGCAAAACCATGTCGTATTGTGTTAAATATTTTCTTGTTGTTAAATAATATTTATATGACGCAATTTTAAGTTTAGAATTTTAATCATTAAACATCCCGCCGGTGTAACTCTTTGCATACATTATTTTTGTCTATGGCTATAGCTTCGTTTGAGATCGCCACAGCAGAATAATTATTTACAGGTGGTCTAATAGCTAGCAATGTCGCAAAACACGTAATTCTTGTAAGGATCATTCTCCTATACCACCTCTTCTTTTATAGCGTAGTAGGCAGGCGGATAGTCCATCTGGCGGAAACGCGTTTACCCGTGAGAGGTGAAATAAGTAAAAAATTAAATGATTATAGCATTACTTTTTGTTATCAAATTTTTATTTTTGTATCACTTTTTTTGCTAAGAGACAAACCACAATTACCAGAAAACACAAACAACAATACAATTTCACTTTGAAAAACCAGAGGGCAAAAACCAATAGTAAACTACATAGTTCATTCATCCCTCCAAATTACAAGATATCAGAATCTTAAGATCTGCAAATACCGGAAACAATCATAACTTCGTATTGGCTACTACTCTGCATCGAACAAAGAAAGAACCCAGTAAACAAATCGACAGACTAAATGGAGAATACTTATAAGATGACTCAACAAAATACCTCTACCACTAAGACCACAAGAAAAAATCGCTACAAAGAAAATACTACACTAAAACCTCATGGCAGAAGTTAAGATCTAACATAATAAAGGCTACGGAGAAAGACTCACAAGAAGAACTATAAAAATTAATAGAACATCTAAGAAATAACTCTGGTTTACCCATGAAATCAAAGTATTAGCAAAGATGTTAGTAATATAGAATACAAATTTGTAAGATCTTTAAGAAGCACAGAAAAAGATATCTTCTTTTTCATCAAGTGGCGTTTTCTTTCAGTAGGTTTGCGTTCATCATCGTTATCTTTAACTTGCGGCAGCTTGAAATAGTTTTTTAGATGTGGTGTTGTACCATTCTCATAGGTAGGTCAGCAATAAATTTCTCCGCCTATTGATGTTACGTTTGTTTACTATTTTTTCCTGTGCTATCATTTGCAGCAATTTTTATCTTTCTCCTATTGTTATGTGGCCTACTACACTTTTCCTTTTGGTATTGTGTGTATGATCTCAGATTGTTTGTTCATACATTGTATCAGCTTAATGTTTGTTGCTTTTTCTGTTACAACACCATATTTAAAACGCCTCCAACTTTTTTATTGTGACAATTTGTTCCAGAGTTCATGCTTCCATTCCATCGTGTAAAGTGGAAAAAACGTATCCTCTTAACATTTTTATAAGAAAGTATAGTCTTATTTGCTTATCACAAAGAAAGGCACGCACTTTGAAAAATGGATTTCTGGCCATCTTCTGTATACTATAAGTAACTAAATATTTTACGTACCACTTAGACTGCCATTAGTGGCACATGTACCACAGTTTGAGAAACCCCGCTTGAGTTCGTTAAAATTTAATATTTTTTGTAATTGATATTATATAAATAAAAGTAAATTAACTATCTATTTTAATTAGACCATATCACACAACTGATATGATATACTTATATAGCTAAGTAAAATTCGAGTTGTTCAGTTACATTTGTTAATTTTTATGTAAATATTTTATTATTCTACAGATATATGAAATGTTAAATTTGAAAATTTATTTTGCGTTATTATTTATGGTAATTTATAATATTCCACTGAGGCAAGCCTTATTTAACCATCAAAAACCATTATTTGAGGTAAAATATGAGTGGAGCTATATTAATTTTACGTGGCCTTCAGCAGAAAAATACAATGCCTCCTACAGCAATAAGGAATACATACCAGAAAATAGTGGAATTGCTGGAATTAAATTTTACCTAGGATATTTATATGTGGCAATACCAAGATTTAAACCCGGTACACCTGTAACGCTAGCACGAATGTATACTTTTACATATCCTATAAACAAATTGTTTACGCCTTTTCCATCTTGGGAAATGAATGAGCAAGATTGCTCCAGCTTACAAAATGTACAAAGTATGGAAATTGATCGAAGTGGAACAATGTGGGTGCTTGATGGAACGAGAATAAATTCAGTTACAAGCTGTCCCCCAAAATTAGTTCTTCTAGATTTAAATAATGGGGGCAAAGTTATTAGTTCTTACATATTTCCAGATGAAATCTGTTTAAGTGAAGGTGGATTTCTAAATGATATAGTCTTAGATGAAAGTGATGGAGGTTTTGCCTATATTACTGATAACAGTAACATTGATCCAGGTTTAATTGTTTACTCAAAATCAAAGAACACCGCTTGGAAATTTAGGCATAATTCAATGTTTCCAGAACTATGCGCCGCTAACTTTACAGTGAATGGCACAAAAATAACGGACTTTTCACCGATTGATGGTATTGCTCTTTCACCTGCACCTAAAAATCCAAAAAAGGCAAAAACTTTATATTACTCTGCTTTAACTGCATATAATCTTTACTCCATTAGTACTAATATTCTTAAGGACAACAATACACTTTTAAATGGAAATTGGCGCGAACAAGTAAACTTTGTGGGAAGAAAAGAATCGCAAAGTGATGGTTTGATCATTGACCATAAAGGTTTTATGTATTTTGGATTGATAAGTTTATATAGCGTTGGGAAATGGAATACAAAAAAATCGTTTAAGACAGCTGAAACGATTTATCATAATCGTACAGATTTAATATGGCCAGATAGTTTTGCAATGGATTCGGATGGTGTTTTGTATGTCCTTGCCAGTGCTATATATGAATATTTTTACCCAACCTATGATATAAAACTTTCCGAAAAATCAAATATTAAAATATTTGGTCTTTATACAGGAAATAGAAACTATATGTATTGATTTTTCTAGAAAATTTTCTTTAAACCATTTAATTGTGGTATGTGTTGTCAAAATGTATTTAATAAAGGTTACAATAATAATTAGTTCTGTGTGTATTTTTATTAATATAAAACCTTTATTTTAGTTGAAATAGGTGTACGACTGTTACACAAAATGTAAAGCATATACATACTACAGGTAAGAAGTTTTTAGGCATCTATACTATGTATAATTGACCTTTTCTTAAAAAAATTAAAACAATAATGTGGGGGCTTGACGGAACAAGAATCAATTCTTTCACAAACTGTCCCCCAAAATTGTGCGGTATTTAAAATTCAAATTGAAAATTATCGTATAAATCTTTCTGAACCAAACATTATAATATTTTCAGTTTACATCGAAAATAACAACTACATATACTAAAAATAAATAAGAATTTTTAAAACATTAAAAAACTTTATAGTGAACCTTTCTTTATAAATTTTACTTGTGACAAAAATAAAAACTATTGGAAAAATGCTCCGTAAAAATCAATTTCTAGCTAGAATTGTGCATTTTAGTGATATTTAGTCAGGATTTTTAGAGAGGATTTTTTATTTTAGCAATTTTTGGAGTGGATTTCGATCTTTAAATTTTATTTTTCAGTCATATTTGTGCCTTTCAGTGATTATAAGTGAGAAAATTTAGTAAGTATTATTAAGACGCATATCAAAGAAAACACACTCTAATTAGAGAAAGAAGTGAAAATATTAGACAAGTAAGCAAGGTAGACAACATCAATAAATGGGTACTCTATCGGAAAAAATAATGGAACAAGCATATCGATAGAATGGCAGATGGAAGATTGGTGAAGATAACGAGAGACAAATCACCCGTAGCAAATAAGTAAAGGACGACCAAGAGAAAAGTTGAGTGACAGCCTTCGTCCAACATAAATGGAAACCAAAGAAGTGACAGGCCTTAGGCATAGTATAAAAGAAAGAAGAAAAGAAGATATTTAACAGAACTTAATGTTATTTCAGTAAAAACTGAGACACATCAAGTATCAAGGAAAATAATGTTGTTCAATAATGTTCTTCCAAAATTTTTAAAACCTGTGTACATTTATACAAAGACTTACGCTTTCTAAAATTTTAAGTAAATTAGGTTACATAATCTTTTCTTATTGTTAAATAATAATTATATGACGCAATTTTAAGTTTAGAATTTTAATCATTAAACATCAGCGTATAACTCATTGCATTATTTTTGTCTCTGGCTATAGCGTCGTTTGAGATCGCAACAGCAGAATATTTATTTACAGGTGGTCTAATAGATAGTCGCAAAACACGTGATTCTTAGAAAGCACATTCCCACATATCACCTTCTCTTTTATAGCGTGGTAGGTGGGCGGATAGTCTATCTGGCGGAAACGTCGCGTTTACCTGTGAGATGAGAAAAAAAATTAAAAAAAAATTTAATTATTATAGCATTACTTTTGGTTATAAAATTTTTATTTTTGTATCACTTTTTTGCACACCATAATTAATTTCCTAGAAAACACAAACCACAATACAATTTCACTTTGAAAAATCAGGGGGCAAAATCCAATAGTAAACTACATAGTTCATTCATACTTCCAAATTACAAGATGTCAGAACCTAAAGATCTGCAAATGCGTGAATCAATCATAACTTCGTATTGGTAAAAATAAGAACTACTCTGCATGAAACAAAGAAAGACACCCACGAAACAAATTCACAAACTAAATGGAGAATCTTTATAAGATGACTCAACAATATACCTCTACCTCTACCTCTAGCTAAAACCGCAAGAAAAACTTTATAAGATGACTCAACAAAATACCTCTACCTCTACCTCCAGCTAAAACCGCAAGAAAAACTAGCCACAAAAAAAATTCTACACTGTGACAACACTGAAACACCATGGCAAAAGTTAATATCCAACATAATAAAGGCTACGGAGAAACACTGGCAAGAAGAACTATAAAAATTAATAGAAGACCTAACGCATAACTCTGGTTTACACATGAAATTAAGGTATTAGCAAAGATATTAGTAATGGTTCTACTACCATCAGGTATAGATCCAAAACAAAAACATATAAAGAATATAAACTTGTAAGATCTTTAAGGAGGACAGAAAGAGATATCTTCTTTTTTTATTAAGTGGCGTCTTCTCTTAGTAGATTTGCGTTCATCATCGTTATCTTTACCTTGGAGGCGGCAGCTTGAAATAGTTCTTTGAATATGGGGTTGTATCCTTCTCGTGGGTTGGTCAGCCATGAAATTCTGTGCCTACCAATGTTACGTTTGTCTACTATTTTTCCCTGTATTATTAGTAAGAGTTATGTGCTCTGGCTCCCTTTATTATTAATAAAGGCGGGATTCTAGATTGTCTCTAGTTCCTCTATGTGTTTGCATTTTGTTGTTATCCATATTTCTTTTCTTCTCGTATTTTTCTTGGTATGCTTTTTTGCAGCCTTTTATAGTTATTTGGGTTAATTTTGTTCTTTCTTGTTTCTTTTTCCACGTTTGTTTACTTTTTTTCTTATCTGGTGTCAGTTGATCTTCATATCCTTCTATTGGTGCCGTTTTTATTGTATCCCATTTGTGACCTATGTTTAGCTCCATTGATTTCTATTCATTTTATTAATTTTATGATATATCTCTTTCTACACTGGTTCTTTCTTATCTGTAGCACTGAGTTTTTTATCTCTATTTTGTTATTTTTAGTTTTGGCTTTTAGTTGTTTAAGTTTGATGTGGACCCTGACAACTACCGTATTTTGGTCACACCCAATGGCCTGGATAAGCTTTTACTGTTGTTTTACTATTTCTGAATATTTTTTTGATAAGTTTATAATTATAATTTGATTTTTTATTACTCTTTCGTCTGTATCTTATTTATTCATAATTCCAATTCCAAGTACAGTTTCTTCTTTTAGGAAGTTTATAGTAAATATTAGTTATTACAAGATTCTTTGTTTGGCAGAATTCTGGTAGTCTCTTTCGTTTTGCTTCATATTTTCCTACAATATTTTCAACCGCTCCTTTCGCATTAAAATCTCCCATGACAATAGTAACGTTTTTTTTCTTTGATACATTTCATCAACATATTTAGTTCTTCCCATCGGGTTTATTGGCCCATAAATTTGTATGATATTGATGTTTTCTAAAATTTTGACGTTTTTGATCGAATTTTAACATTTTAGTTAAAATCACAAAAAATTCAAACTATTTTTTCAAGAAGTAGATTTTGGTTAAAATTACTATAATTTTAGTCAAATTTGAACGTTTTTCATTAAAATATAGTTTATTTTGGATAAAATTATGTACAACTGAGCAATTGATATAAAATTTTGTTTTTGCTTAAAATTATGATAATTTTCATTAAAACTTTGTTAATTTTGATTAAATACGGATGATTTTAGTTTTGATTTAAACAATTTTCATTTAAATTTTGGTCAAATATAAATGATTTTCATCAATATTTTGTATATCTTGGTTAAAATCACGTCAAATTCAAGCAAATTTCATCTAATTTTTTTTGGTGTTTTTGACCAAATTTTATGAGGCAAAAATTGATATCAATTACTAAAATTTTACATATTTTTATCTAAATTCATCTAAATTTTAATGAAAAGCGTTCAAATGATTAGAATTATCGAAACTTAAGTATTGACGAAAATAGTTCCAATTTGATCAAAATAATAAAAATTGTTTAAATTAAAACTAAAATCAAGAAACTTTTTACAAAAAAAAATAAAAATAGGAGTAAAAATAGAAAAAATGATTGATTGAAGGACTATTTATATTTTTTAAGTAACTAAATGTTTTATGTACCACTAAGACTAGACCATTAGCAGTACATGTACCACAGTTTGAGAAACCCTGGACTAAAGCATATGAGTGCGAGAAGTAAAGAAATTTACAAAATATCAGATTGGTTGTGACTTATGGCATATTTCATGACCATAAAGCAGAGGATGTAACAACCAAATGACTATTAAGAACGGAAAAATTGTAAACATTCAGACCGAAAGAGAAGGGAGTAAATAAGGAACATGTGCGAAATCCAATACAATGTTTTAAAAATATTACTTAGGATTAGATCAGTTTTTATACTAAGATCGTATAATAATAATTTACTTTTTATAAATGTATATTTACCAAAAATACCATTTTTAAAATTGTACCAATTAATAATAAGTAATTAATTTACTTTTTCCTTAATATTACGTAATATAAATTAACTTCAATTAGCTGCTCATTAATGAAAAATCAAATAAAAATGTTATGCATGCTTTAACACTTTAATTATAATATAAATTAAATTATAATGTGTGAATTACACTAAATATAAATCAAATATTACATGTAATTACATTAAAAAAATTTAATTAAGATAAAAATTTCCTGGTGGAAATCCTAAATACCCTCCCACCAGAGCATTTATTTATCTAAATTAGAATGTTATAAACGCCAGTAACTAGTTTGACAACTTCAGTTTACCTTGCTAAGAAATTATATAATATTTATACAATATGCAACAGCCGCGTTTTGGTTTTTGTGAATATTTTGGTTTTTTATTTGTTTCATATTGCGTTTTACCAACTAGAGACAATGTAATTCAAAAAAGAGTTTCCGACGTATTTGAAGTGGAATATCAATGGAGTTACGTAAATTTCACATGGCCTTCAGCCGAAAAATATCAACACGCATTGTATACCAGACGATATATCCCAGAGCATAATGCAATAGCGGGTATCAAATTTTACAAAGATAAACTATATTTTGCATTGCCAAGAGTCAGACCGGGTACTCCAGTTACTTTAGCCTACATTTCAACCCAAACTAAGTCCAGAAGAAATCTCCTATTAAGCCCTTATCCTTCATGGGAGATGAACGTTCAAAATAACTGTGCAACTTTACAAAACGTACAAAGCATGGAAATTGATAGAAGAGGGATTATGTGGGTTCTTGATGGTACAAGAATTAACTCCTTTACAAGCTGCCCTCCAAAGTTGGTTCTTTTGGATTTAAATTACGGCGGAAGAGTTGTCGGTACTTACGTTTTCCGAAATGAAATTTGTCTACACGAAGGAGGGTTCCTCAACGATTTAGTAATTGATGAAAGTGATGGTGGATACGCTTACATAACTGATAACGGAAACATAGATCCCGGCTTGATTGTTTATTCTAGGCAACAAGGAAGAGTCTGGAAACTTCGTGATCGATCGATGTTTCCTGAACTGGATGCCACAAATTTTACAGTGGATGGCGTAAGGGTATTAAGTATGGCTCCAATTGATGGCATAGCACTTTCCCCGGTACCCCAGAACAGAAACGAAGAAAGATTAATTTACTACACTGCGTTAAATGGTTTTAGCTTGTATGCCATCAATAATAAAATACTTAAAAATGAAGGTTTCTGCAAGAGCGATCAGTGGCGAAAATATATTAAATATGTTGGAAGGAAATCATCGCCAAGTGATGGGTTAATTATAGACAATCAAGGCAACATGTTTTATGGCTTGCTAAATTCCTATGGCATTGGAAAATGGAATATTTACGAACAGTTTTCAACTGCTAAAGATCTAGTTATTAATCAAAAAGAATTTTTATGGCCTGATAGTTTTGCTATGGATTCTTCAGGTTATCTCTATGTTTTGGCCAATGGCATTCATAAATTTTTTGATTTATCCAATCAATTAACACTTTCACATCATGTTAAATTTAGAATTTTTAAATTATACACGGGTAATAAAAATTACTTTTATACGGGAAATTAAAACTCTTTGTAAACGTTTAAATATATATATTTTTTGATAAAGTAGCAGAGTCAAAGTGCTTAGAATTTTTTGATACGAATGGTTAATGTGGTATTAATGTGCATACTCTGGTTTATCTCAAATATTTATTTTATTGCATAGAAAACAATGCTATACCACAAAATAAATAGTTTAACAGCAACTTAAATTGTTGATTATTTAATTATAATTTTAGTACTATACTGTTTGAAATTACACCAATTTTAAATGGTATAATACAAAAATAATAACTAAAAATGAAATAATTTAAGGTTAAGATGTAAAATTCATTTTGTGATTAATTTAAATAAATATAAATAAAATTTTACGTTTCTGTTTCTATTGGTATGAGAAAAGATCAGTTATGGCCACAAAAAAAATTTGTTAACACTAACAAAAAAATTAAATTTAAAAAGGAAAATTTTGCTCGACAATAAAATGTTATATCTCTTGTGATCTTTTTTAACTAATTTGATAAAGTTTCTATAATAATATCAAAACCGCAATGAATCTCTTTATATTTATAAATTTATCCATAAAACTATCTTAATACTTAAATCATTTTATTCTTTTACAAAGCTTTCATCTCTCATGGAAAATGTATCACTTATCATTCATTTTAGTACAACTTTATTATATTTGGTAATAATATAATTTAATTTAAAAATATTTATGATTGCTTTATCAATTTGTTAGTTTTAGATGTCTGTTAATTTTTAAATTATATTTGTATTTTTATCTATACTGAAATTGAATTACCTATTCTGTTATATAATAAATTAATTATTATTTTTTTATTTTATGTAATATTTTTATTTTCTTCTTAATAATAATTTCTTCATAATTTAATCTATATAAATTGCGCTACATGTTTCGAGCCATGATGATCATCAGGTAAAAATAAATATAAAATTGATATTTTGTCATGTAATGAAAAGGAGCGCATGACTTCTAGAAAACGTCCGAACAAAAGTGTTGAAAAAACTTCAAAAGGCGAAATGCCTATTGATACCTTCAACAAAGCTTGTCCAAAACCTAAGAAGTCTTAAAACTGCAGACCTAAAGAATAAGATGAGCGGCGCTGCGAAAGAGATGATGACGTTCCTGATGAGAAATGGTAGAGGACTAGAGCAAGCCAGCGAAAAGGCTCAAAGACTTCTCCGCAAACATAACAAAAGAACCCGTTCGGATGGCAGTACTCCTGACACATTTAAAGCCAAATGGAGCAACAGTCAACCTGTGGCGGTGCTGTGTGGTACAGCCATGCAGTATTCGTGAACGAAAAGGGGCATCATCCTAGAAATTTTCGTAACAAACCTCATGATAACGGAACAAATAGGAGCCATTCGTGAGGCTATATTGGAGGAAGTAATCGTTGATCAAATTCAGGGACTAATAAAGCACAAATTTATTCAATTTCACTAGTGTTCAAGGTTACGTGAACTGGCCAAGCCACAGCCTATTGGCTCAAAAATATCGATGAGGAATTGCCTCTAATTAAGATACAAAGTGGGAGCCAAAATTATAAAAATAAGAAGATTACTCTTAGCTCTCTCTCTCTCTCTCTCTCTCTCTCTCTCTCTCTTTCATAGAGACTCGAAATATCCTTAAGGCAAAAGGGTAAAGGATCATAAGAAAAAATCTAGTACGCTATAATTTAGAGATCACGATGTCGGTGGACGTCTGCCGGAAAAAGATGTAAAGGTGGCTTACTTTGGGTTTACTCAGGTTGACCATATGCTAAAAAGCAAAAAAGATTTGTGAGGAGTTATCTGTTTTCCATCGGACGCGTCCTCAGGTGGTGAATATAGGGAAGCCCTAACACGTCCTCGGGCCGGCGGGTAGATGGAAAATAAAATACCATCCGAAAACCAAAACAGACAGACTGGTACGATAGGTTTGCTTCCCATCTACTGGAAAACTTTATTTTTTGCAAAAAAGGACTTAAATAAGCTTCGGAAGGACGGATCACTGGAATATTGACAAAAGCAAAGTTAAAAAGATGGACTTTAAGGATTAGAACCTGGAATATAAAGGGTATGAAAACAAAACAAAAGGAAATTATAGAAGAGGTAAAAAAGCTAAACCTAGATATCATTATTTTTAGTGAGACCAAAAGAAGGGTCACGGGGAAGAAGTAGTAAGCAATTTCTCTGGGGTGGGAGTGGGGTACCAAAAGATCAAAACGGAAAGAGTGGAGTCTCAATTCTAGTAAACAATAGATGGAAGAGGAATATTACAGGCGTCGAATACATAAATGACAGAATAATAAAACTAAACAGAAACCCAACATAAATATTAGGAATCCATGCAATAAACGATAATGCACCGCAAGTTGAAAAGGACAACTTCTTCAAAAAGTTAGAAGACATACTAAAAATGGAGTCACCTCGGCGTAACATCATTTTGATAGGGAATTTCAATAGCCGAGTTGATAACAGAGACACAGACGTAGTGGGTACGTTTGGAGAAGATACTTTAAATGATAACGGGAAAAGATTAGTCTATACCAGCGGTCGGCAGACCGCGGCTCCAATGCCGCATGCAGACCTTTGCACAGGCGTTTGCGGCTCTTTAGATATTTTCACTTCCATTTATGCAGCTTTATGAGGTAGGCCAGTCGAACAAACTTGTGTATAAAGCGTTCTCACCACCACTCTACTCAACGTCAATTTTTTTCCTACACACATTTGTTGTATTCATTTTCTCGCTTATTAGTGCATTCGTTTGTTACGATTCGGATTTTTTCCTTCCAAACCTGTGTGTGTGTGTGTTCGTGTGTATGTGGCTCCCTGATACATTTGTTATTCTGTTTCCCCATGGCCCTTCTAACTTAAAAGTCTGCCGAGAGACTTTGATCTCCTAGTTTCAAACACTTACTTTCAGCACAAAAACATTCACAAATTCACATGGTCAGAACCTAGTAGAAATCGAAGATCGATAATTGACTTATTTTTCAAAAGATTAGTAAAAGATATAAGAGTGTTCAAGCAAGCAGAATGTGCTAGCAATCACCACCTAGTTATAGGAAAATTCATTTTCCCGTATAAAAAAACAATGTAATGTAAATTCTCAATCAGAAAACCTTCGAAATTTAGAAAAACGTAATTTCAAAACGGACCTGCTGAAACAACCCTGTGTGAAATTTCTGTATCATCACCGGATTAAAAACAAACTTAACTTACACCTGAAAGTGTCCCCCGTGGTCCTGTATGAACATCTTAAGCGCGCAATAAACGAAGCGGCCAAAGAAGTTCTGGGAACAGAGGATAACAAAAAAAAAAATACACTGAAAAAATAAGCGAAGTTTTGGAGAAACTCATAAAAAAAAAAAATATGAAGACAACAGAAGCTAGAAAAGAGTATATTACTTTGAGAAAGATGGTAAAAATGAAAGTACGTTCAGAAAAAGAGAAACATTGGAATAGTCTTTGCATAGATATAAACAATACAATACGTTACAATAAATTCCCCACAAGCCTGGAAAGCAATACAATCTATGAAAAAAAGATAAAAAAGAAACGGGTATTTTACAAGTTATATCTTCAAATGAATGGCTTAATCACAATAAGCAATTACAACAAGAAGATAGATCGGAATGTAGGCAGGCAATTGTACCTCTAAATATGGAGGGGTCGGCGGTGATAACTGAACTTGATATAAAAATAGCTCTTAGTCGTGCAAAAAATAATAAATCAACGGGACCAGGCAATATCAGAATGAAATTGCTAAAATGTGGAGGCTTAACTCCACGTCGACTCATTTAAAAGATTTTTAACAAAATTAAAGAAGGAGAAGAAATACCAAGTATATGGAGCATGATTTATATATCCTCAATTCATAAGAAAGGTGCCAAGAATATAATGGCTAATTACAGAGGCATAAGTATTTTACCATCCATTGCAAGGTTGTTTACAACAAAGCATGTCATCATTAGGAGAAGAACAGGCTGGCTTCAGAAGTGAGAGATCATGTTTAGATAACATACATTGTATACGACAACTGGTGCAGAATAACTTAGCCAAAAATATAACGACGCACATGGTTTTCATTAATCTAGAAAAAGCTTTTGATAGCGTACCAAGAAGCAAACCATGGCCAGAAATGGAAAGAATGAATATTCGGAGCAAATGGATTAACATTGCAAGCAGAATCTATAAAAAAACAAGCGACTTGCGTTAAGATTGAAAACAAAATAACTGAGAGTTTTCAAGTAACGAAAGGGGTAAGTGAAGGATGCAGCATATTACCATTAGTTTTTAACACTTACATAGAACAAGCACTTAGCCTATGGAACAGAAAATGTCGGGGCATGGGTTTTAAAATAAGAGGAAAAATGCTACATTCACTACTTTACGCGGACGATCAAGTAATCTTTTTACAAGACAGGGAAGATGTAGAGTACATGTTAAAAAAAAACTTGATGAGGAATTTAACAAATGGAGCCTAAAAATTAACTTCGACAAAAAGTATTTATACATAGGAGTGGAGGCTACAAATCTATATACAGGAAATGCAAAAGTTAAAGCATGTAAGAATTTTACCTACTTAAGTGTTTTAATAGACCAGTCTGGTACATGCAATGCTAAAATATTTAAACGTAGAATTTGATTACTACAGGGGATGCCTACAACTAAACCGAATGGATAAAGTAAAGAACATCGACATTTGGAATAAAATGGAAATAACATCTTCACTTACAAAAAATTTAGACTGCAGGGCACTACAGTGCTATGGGCATTTCAAGCGGATGTCGAAAGACAGGTGGCCTGGAGCCATTAAAAACTGGTCCCCGAGCTGCAAAAGAAAAACAAAAAGGCCGGCCCTAAGTTGGGAAAGATGAGTAAAAAACTGTATGGACGAGAGGGACCTGCAGGAAGAAGACTGAAATGACACAGATTTATGGAAGTCTAAAACGGCAAACTCATAAATAGGGAAACGTCGCAGAAGAAGAAAAAGAAAAAGGCAAAAAGGTGATGGACACCACAGTGCTCAATCCTACCCAGGGCCGCGCCGTCCAGCTGGTTAGCTGTCCAGCGTTTGTCTGTTCGTCTTGCGACGTGTCCGGCCCATTGCCACTTTAGCTCTGCGATTCAATATATTACGATTTTTACTCCAGTTCTTTTCCTGACTTCTTCGTTTGTGATTCTGTCCCTTAGCATTATGCCGTGCATGGCGCTTTCCATTACCCGCATCACTCTTAATTTGTTTGCAGTTGTTTTCATTAGGGCTGTTGTTTCGAGCCCGTAGGTGGTTACAGGGAGTATACATGTATTGAAAACCTTTCTGTTTTCCGAGCAATATTATGTGACCTAGGTAATTGTATTCGGTAACATTTTCGATCACAGTGTTGTTGATTGCTGTGTATCTGGAGGTCAAAGATTGCCGTGTATCTGGAATCAAATCGTGCATTTAATATGTATCAAGTTTCGACTGTGTCAAAGGCTTTGTGAAAATCGATAAAGGCCATATGGGTACGTTGTATTCCGTTGTTTTTTCAATAAGGTTTCGAATCGTGGTCAGTTGAGCTGAAGCCCCTTCGGAGTACAGCTTGCTCTACCGGTTGATACTCATCAAATTTGGTTGTTAGTCTATTGGGTATTATCTTTGTAAAGAGTTTATCTACGTGGGATAATAGGCTGATTGGCCTGTAGTTCTCTATGTTGGCCGAATCTCCCTTCTTGAATATCAGAATAGCTTCCTCTAGCCATTTTTCCAGTATTCTGATCGTATAAACATTTGTTGAATAGGGTTGCATGATCCAATATTTCCAATGTTTTCCCAGTCTCCTTGCATGCGTTGTCCTATTTTGGCATTGAAGTAGCCGGTGTATTTGGCTTTTTCCATTTTTCTGTCTTTTGATATATCGGAGTATACCGTTCAGCTTCTTCGTCCTCCGACCTACTAGTTGGTGCATATGTATGTATTATTTGTACGGTATATCGTTTATTTAGTTCGAGCCTGATGTATACTACGCGGTCTGATAATGCTTTTTATCCCATGACTAGGTGTTTGATATTTTTGTTTGCCATGATGCCGACTTCTCCAATATGGTGGTTTTCATCCGAAATGTTTTGATATAGTATGTGTCCGCTTCTCAGTGTTGTCACCTTTTCTTCTGGTGGTCTAGTTTCACATAGGCCAATGATGTGCCATTTGATATACTTTAGTTCCTCTTCGAGTTCTGTTAGATGATCCTCGTCCTTCATCATTGTTCGAATGTTGTAAGTGGCTATAAATAGGAGTCTTTTATTTATAGTTTTGGCTGAGTCTTCTTCCCCCTTCCCAGAATCCTTGGGGACGACTATGCGTACAGTGTGGGATTGTGATCTTGCCGAGCGTGTTGGAAAATGAGCTAGCGAATTGCATTTCCTCAATTTGTGTTTTAATGGTTATACCGCCGTTTGATCGGTCGCCAGAGCCTTTTTAGTTACAAGCAGGATATACCGTATAAATTGTTATGGCTCGTGCAGGTGAGATTGACAATTGGACTGACAGTTGCTCTTTTACGCACTTGACCCTTACAATTCCCCCCTTTATTTAATGACATCACAATATTATTAAATCCTTTAAAATAATTTTTAAAATTATTTTCAAATATGGATAATACTTAACATATTTCTTTACCCATATTTTCAAATACTATATCAGCCATACAAATTATTATAGAAAATTGGGGCGCCATATAAAGTATTGCACAAGGGCGCCAAAACTGCTAGGCGCGGGCCTGATCCTACCATCCAAGAGAAACTGGGCCCGGAGGGACGGACAGCCAAATAAGGACCAAAGTACCTCCAGCAATAATGTAAACTTAGGTAAACTCTAAAAGGACCAGGAGTTACCACTTCTTGTCCGAAATTCCAGAGGGTAAACCCAAATAATATGCCAGACCTTCGTTTTCATTTAATGTTTCACCACTCCAAAGCCACATGTAGTATTCTTTTTTGAAGGTTTAACAACATCAAATTTGAAGTGCGATTCTAACAAAAACCCTAAGTTATTCAGCGCCAGGAGAGAGGCTTACCTAAAGACAGCTATAATTTAGTATTCAAAACACAAATACAAATACTAAAGGCAAGGAACTACTTGAATTTTAACAATATTGAAATTACTAACATAGGTAGCGAGTTTACCTTTTTGAATGCTATCAGACAGGACGTCTTAAGCATTACTCTAGCTGGTACCTTTTCAACAAAAACAATTAAAAACTGGCATGTTCTTAGAGAACTCTCTTTGTCAGATCATCTTAAGATTTACTGTTTTATAACGGCTCAAATTAGGTAAAACCAACTGGGGCATCTGTAAAGAGTGCAAATTTATACCACAAAAATAAAACTAAACAGAAGCTAAAAATACCCACGAAATTCTTTAAAGAACAAGGAAATGACCAGCTAACTGAGAAAAAGAAGATTAAAAAATGTCGAAAATTTGTCGCCGTTCAGAAATTTGCTACTTAGCCTATTCGAAAAAACCACCATTAAATGTATTTATTTATAAGTATGAATCATCATTAAATATATTAAACGCTTTATTTGTATTCAAGGTACTAAGATAATACGTCGTATATTTGCATTCTTCTCATTCCAATCTTATCATAAGTACAACTAAAATAAAAAATCACAACTACGTGTAAAATATTCAAATATTCCAAGAATTGATATGAACACAACAAGGAACTATTTTCGCAATTTTTTTAAAAGCAGTTTATTCGAGATATTGGTCAAACATGACTTACTTTAAAGTAAAAAATATTGTAGTGAGGTTTTTGCTATTATTGGTTGCAACACATGGTTTTGATGTCGAGGTGCAAAATGAATGGAGCTACATCAATTTCAATTGGCCTTCATGGGCAAAACATCAAACAGCCCTCCGAAAAAAAACTTATATTCCAGAGAATAATATTCCTAGTGATATAAAAATTTATAATGATGTTATATACGTTGCATTAGGAAGAATACTTCCAGGAACTCCAGTGACCTTAGCTTCGTTTAGAAAAACCAATAAGAAAAATCCCAGGCTAGCAGCTTTTCCAAATTGGGATTTAAATGTACAAAGAGATTGCTCCACATTACAAAGTGTAAATTGTCTGGAAATCGATAAGCTAGGTCTTATGTGGATAATAGATGGAGTAAGAAATAATAATTTAACAAAGTGTCCTGCAAAAATTGTTTTATACAATTTAAAAACAAGAAAAATTACTCGTCGTATTGATTTACCAAATTATTTAACAAAATATAGCTTTTTAAATGACGTTGTTCTCGATGGTTATTTTGCTTATATATCAGATAGAAGTAGCAATGATCCAGGATTGATAGTATTCTCAAAAAATACTAACAAATCTTGGAAACTAAGAGATGCATCAATGTTTCCCCAATCCAATGGAGGACATTTTATAGTTGGAGGAACAAGTCTGAAATATTATGCTGGAATGTCAGCCATAGCATTGTCCCCAACTCGAGAATCGCGTTATCCAAGATATTTATACTTTAGCCCTTTAAGCAGTTTAAATCTGTATTCAATTGATTCAAAATATTTAAAGAATGAAAGTTACAGCAAAAACAGTTATTGGAGAAAACAGGTAAATACAATTGCAATTAAAAAAGATAAAAGTCCTACATACGGCATGGACAACAAGGGCAACCTTTATTTTGGTTTGCTAAATAAGAAGGCATTGGCAAGATGGAACATATATCAACCGTTTCAAGATCAAGCTATAATATTAAAAACAAGTTACCTATTTACCTGGCTAACAAGTTTCACTTTTGATCAAAAAGGAAACATGTTCGTTTTAGCGACTGATTTTGGAAAATATCTAAACAAAGGGAGAAATTTAAACAAGAAAAATTTTCGAATTTTAAAAATGCATACAGGAAGAAAAAGTTATATGTATGATAATGTTTAAATTTAATCAATCTTTTATAAGTTGTGAAAAATTGTGTAATAATATTTAAAGCAACACATATTCATAGTTATTTTTTAAATATAGATAGATTATTAATTTATGTGTTTAAATTTTTATTAATTATTAGAATAGAAATATTTAATTTAAATAACTGTATTTAGCTAAAATTTAAATAAATTAAAAAAAAATCAATGTCACGTATTTTTATATTTGTTTATATGTCACGGGATATGTTTGTACATCCCGTTAAACATTGGTTAAAAGCATGTTAATTATAAATTTTATTTACTGTATAGACAGTATTCCTTTTATCTTTTACAAATTACTGTTTTTATGTAAATTTTCTTGTTTTTATGATTCATGGAAAAGTTTTATTTAGAAAAAAAATCATTATACAAGCTTACAGGGTAGGCGATTCAAATTAATTTTTCCTGCCATATTTTATTGCTAAAATGGGTAAAATTAGGTTATGACAGATTATAATAATAGTAAATTTGTGCTATTTTTGTGTATTTTTTTTGTGGCTGAGCTCTTTTCTGGGTGTTTTTATGTTTGGTGAATTTGTAAATATCGTTAAATATGTAGGTAAACAAATTAAATAAAGTACCCACTACGGGAGAATTAAATTTTTCTCCGCTAGAGGGCGT
Organism: Gymnusa sp. GC000175; assembly: GCA_030264735.1. NCBI lineage: Eukaryota > Metazoa > Arthropoda > Insecta > Coleoptera > Staphylinidae > Gymnusa > Gymnusa sp. GC000175. The sequence goes on from JARJDX010040513.1 coordinate 29,926, forward strand.
ATCGCTTAGCTTGAATCGCCATATATTTAGTGACAAGTTTTAAGATGGAAAATAAATCGATGTATAAAAAAAAATGTTTAGTATCTTTTGGGCATGAGTAAGTAGAAGTAATAAATGGCTACAATCTTACAATTTTGCTTAAAGTTGAATTACTTTAGCCTGTTAATAATTCATATGCGCTCGCGTTGGAAAATGACTAATTTTTTGGATACTAAGTCTAGCGTCAAACACCTTAAGCCACAAAGACGAAAAAATATTTATTTTTAATTGCCGCATAATAACATATATTATTGTTAATTAAGCATTAAATTGCAACTATATATTATCATTTACTTACATTTTTCAACAAATTTGAATCTGAATTGCTCAACAAGATAATTTAAGTGAATTGAGCCACCTGCGCGGATTAATTATTTTTTAAATCAATTATAAGTATACGCTTATGGACAAAAAGTTAAATGGGAAACACTCAACGCCAAGTTCAAGGATATCACAGGCTAAAATTTTTACACAGATAAATATACAGCATCTTGAATGGCATTGAAAACATAATTATATATTGAAGAAAAAAACGAAATTAAAATAAATTATTATATATAAATCCTTGAAGTCCAGCGCCTTATTATATTTAAATATATTCTTCTTTATTAAAAAATAAATTAATTACAATAATTATCCTTATAGATGCCATCTAGATATTCTTAAAAGATGCTTACAATTAAATTTTGTTAATTTAATTAATAAAAATTTCAACAATATTTTTATTTTACCAAATGAAATTATAATAATTATCTTTATCAGTGCCATCTAGATTTAAGATAATCCCCGAAGGTGTTTGTTATTAAACAGGTAATTTAATTATTGTACAATACATTATTTTGTAATTAAAAATTTTACATAAGCAAAATTAAAAAAAAAATTAAATTTACTAAGTAAATTTATAAAAAAAGGAGTTACAAACGCAAATTTAATGTAAAATTTGTTGTAGAAAAATTAAGAATAGTAAATCGCTTTAATGAAAATGTTCAAACAACTTGCGTAAATGATTGATTGGAATAAGCAAGTTTATGTTATAACAAAGGAATGTTCTCTTAATTAAGAGTTTAATTCGAACTTTATTACTTAGCACCCGAAGGAGAGTTCCTTTTAATTGCTGCAAGTAGAGCAAGAAAACTCTTTTAACACTTTTAGAGATGATTTTAGTTAGAAACACATTTATACTTGGAAATAATTTTATAAATAATTTTAATTGGAGTTTTTTAACACCTTCCTGTATAAAAATAAGAAATAAAAATATTTACGTATCGCTAGGATCGTTTAATTGGAAATAAATCATCTTCAGGTCAATTTTTTAAGTGTGCACTAAATATTTTTATATATAATTTTATGAGGAACAAAAAAATTTAATTAGATTAAAAAATGTTATTCATTTTTATTTTATTATTATTTATGTTTACTTTAAATTGTTTAATTTAAAAAATTAAGGAGCGTATTAAATATCCTGGCATTTATTTCGTTCGCAACTGAATAAAATTTAATTTAAACTGGGGAGACGCTCGCAAATATAATTTGCGAAAAAAATTACGATGAAAAGCGTTTTAAATATTTAATTAAGTTTATAGTGTCCAGGATGTGGAATAGAAGAATTTACCAGGACAAAAGAAATGGAAAATTTTATAAATATAACACACCCATGCATTTATGTATAATGATGATGATAATAATAATAATAAAAGAAAATAAGTAAGTTGTTGATTACCTTGTAAATGCCAGCAGGACTGGAATCACAAAACAAAAAGTCGATTTAAAAGTTTATTTTACAATTAGTAACTAAGCGACGTCGCTTGCTACAGAAACGTCCCGTGTAGATATCACAAGCACTCGCGCATAGCACCCAGGACTCGTGCGTAAGGACTCTCGGCGTCGGTGGCGTCTCCAGCGTCTGTTTCAAAGACGACGCTTACACGACTGACGCGAACATGTTACATGTCAACAATAAACCCGCGAGAACTCGCGCAATTTCGATTACGTTTCGTTCTCTTTCGGTACCGCTGCATGTGTTGTATAATCGTCCTGCTGCAGCAGGAATGATATATATTATTATATAAACTTTTTTGCATTTTTTCTAATCTTCCTTCCGAGATGTAACCCAAAAAAAAAACAAAAATACCGCTTCCTGCGCGCAACAGTATGAAAAATTACATTTGAAATTGAATATGTGCGGATTTTTCTCTTTTACAAAAACTTCTTCAAAAAGAGTCAAAAAAAAAACAATACGAAACGCCATTTGTTTTTTATGAATTTTCTGCAAATTATTTTTATTTTATTCGGTCTCAAGGTGACTACTAAATTAATTTTGCAATTTTTTATTTCATTGCAGGACCATTAAAAATATAATAAAATGCTGAGATTTATATTGCGGTCAGCTGTTTCACTTTCTTTATGTCATTCGTACCACGGTCACATTTCGACCGTGAATTAAATGTAAACACAAATATAGTTGAAAAAAAAAATCGAAGCCACTCACTGATTACAATCGATTTTATCACGTGTGAAGTAATTGATTTAATTTGTATGAGTCATTTTTCTTTAATAATCAGCATTTAGCTTAGTGGTGGCTTATGTTTTATTTACACGTTTTTACTTATCTTTAATATTTTTGAGAAAGCCCACCCACAAATAATTGGTACATACAGGCATTTTATTAATTTTGGTCAATTCCTTTCTGGGTGACCATAATTGGTGAATTTCTACTTAAAAATTTTTGGAAACTATAGTTTTTACCATCATATGAGTAAATACTATAATCTCAAAAAAAAAATTAAATAGAAATTCACCATTTACGGTCCCCTCAACAAGAATTGACCAAAATTTAAAAACTGTCTGTGTATATGTGGTGTGTGCACCACTTATTTACGGGTAGACTTCCTCAAAAATATTAAAGATTTCAACACAAAATTGCAAATTTATTTGTACCACCAAACTCATTTTATTTTATCAGATTTTGGTTAAATTTGGTCCAGGGTAAGTGGATTTATCAATTTTGGGTTTTTTATTTTTTGCAAATATTTCTATCAAGTTTATGAAAAAAAACACAATTTCTGTTTCTTTAACTCACTTCATTTCAGTTATCGTAATAATAATATTTATCGTCAATGAAGATAGCGTGTTTATTTCTTCTTCTTTTTTATATTCCAAGCTTACTATTAATCAAAAAGACATTCTTTCTAATTTATGTTGAAAAACTTGTCCACAACATCCTGTTAGAGTTTATTAATTATTTTCAAGTTAAAAGCATGTTTTGCAACAATTTTATCATCTAATGAAAGAATTAAGTTACAATAAAATAAAATAAACTTTAATATATCTTTTCATAACATATTTAATTTCCATTAATTTATCGAATTATCCAGTTTAGTTGTTCTTTAATTGGTTCAATCATATCCAGTACACGCTTTAGTAGAAAACCACAACGAACTAAGCGGTGCATAGAAAGTCCAGTACAATAAAACAAACTTGTAGCAAATTTAATAATAAAATTTAACGATAGATTTAAATATTGCAGTACGTTCAATGTTCTGGTCAGTTTTATTTAGGTGCTTTAGTATCTGCTAACTGTAGGATACCGCTTAAAGTAGCCTTTAATGTTGCATCCTCGTCTCCATATTCTCTTCCTACGATTCCATTTAAAACCCTTGTCCTTTGTATTTAATTGTAAACAATCTAAACCTTCCTGGCTTTGCGGCTTTACAATATTCAAACAACTAGCACAAATTGTACGATCTAGGTGTTGCAAATTAGATACATATTCTTGATGTGATTCACGAAAATTGGATTTTCAAAACACAAAAGGGGTCTTTGTATGAATTAAGTTTCTGATTTCTTGTTTAAATTTTTTTTTTTTGTTTCATTACAGATTAATTATAAAAAATAATTTTTACTATCACCATACTATATTTTTAGATTTACTAAAATATTAAAACGTTCTTGCATATTTTAATTAATAGCCAGACATTCGGCACTGGGGTCCGGGTGAAAATCAAAATCCCGAAAGTTAAAATTCCGACAGTTAAAATTTCGAAAGGCCAAAATTCCGACAGCATAGAATCCCGACAGGATAAAATCCTAGTAATCAAAAAACCTACAACATTTTTTTAATGTTCTATTAAAATTTACAATCTGAATCTACATAAGTCAATAAGCAAATGGTTGTACAATAATTATTAGCGTACAAGGGTAGATCCAGTGATTTTCCCTATATATTTTAACTTAACTTATTGGTTATTTATAACTACATAGATGCTAAATATTATTACGCCCAATGCTAAAATTTTGTGCGTAGGTCTGAGGGTTTAAACCTCTTTAATCGTTGCACTTCACTACCTAACAGCCCTGCAAGATTATTCGGGTGGACACAAAGTAGTTCGTAGTACTTAGAGCTTTTTAGGAAGACTTCTTCTCTGACTTTAACCATCTTCAGGTCGTGGTAAATGACGTCATTTAGTACGTACCATAGTGCGTTAATGATGTTACGAAGAACTTTTGATTGGAAACTTTGTAGAATTGCAATATTGAAGTTTGAAGCGGATCAACAAAGTTGTATTCCATAAGTCCAGATCGGTTTTAGTATAGCATTGTATAATAGAAGTTTTTTTATCTAGTGATCTTCTTCTTCTTGTAGTGCCATACTCGTTACCGAGCGTAGGCGACTTCCCTGCTTACTTTCATGTTGTGCGTTTTTTTTTGGCTATTACACGAAAGTAAGGGACCTACAGTTTAATGTGGGTTCCGAACCACTAAATTGGGAAAGTTATCCTGGGGCAAGTCCCCTTGGTGGTTGCCCATTGCCTTCCGAGGGGGAAATGGTCGAAAAATTCCGATGTTGGTTTTTCAGGATTTAAACCCTGGACCTTTAGCTTAGCAGGCAACGCACGGCCCGACTAAGCTACGACCAAATCTATCTAGTGATAGCTGAGATTTATTACCCATTAATCAATACAGTTGACAGAATTTAAGTCCCAGTAACTTTCTCTTGGTGGAAATGTGTTTTTTCCAAGTGAGTCTTCTGTCCGGATAAAATCCAAGATATTTAGCACTAACAAGTGCAATACCTATCAACACCGGAATTCGCTAGAGCGACTCCCGCAGCCCCAAACAATTTAACCTAGTAATGGACAAACTCATAGCTTCAACGACAACAGGGGGATGCAGGATGGGTGGACACAACATCAACTTAATTGCTTACGCCGATGACCTTGTCCTCATTGCCGAGGATGAAGATATCCTACAAAGAAAATTGCACAACTTTATTTAAAGTGCAAGGAACACAATATGATAATATCGGTGCAAAAGACAAAAACCCTCGTCGTAAGCAAGGAACCTGTCAGGTGCAAACTGGTGAACGACAACGAGCCCATAGAACAAATTCTATCATATAGCTACCTAGGAATCGACATTACAAGCAGTAAGACCCTCAACAACGAAGTACGAGCGCAATCTAACAATGCGTTGATGATTGTAGGATGTCTCAA
>JARJDX010040548.1:0-10701 GCA_030264735.1 Gymnusa sp. GC000175
CAAATGTGTCCCAAAAATGTGTGCAATTTAGTTTTTTATCTTCAACATGCTTCCGAAATTTTGCTATTTAGTCGAAACATATAATTTTTACCCATCTTGTATAAACATGTGGTTCAAAACAACCATTAAAATAATAAAAGTAATAACTCCTTGAATCATCTGTGTAATATCTGATCATCTGTATATGGGTCGCAATAAACATAATTTGTCTAAATAGTGGTCTCGTTTGACTATACACAATAATCGAATTGCCGGTAAAAAATGACGGATTTGTGATAAAAATGTATTAAAATTTTTAGCGTTTTATTGAAAATTCGCTTTTACTGGTTTACAATTCCTTTCAACCACCTTAAAATCAGACCACATAATAACGGAGTTCGTCTGATTAGAAAGTGCCATTTAGCAAATAAAATACATATTAACAAAAATTAGATGGTTTAGCGGTTTAGCTCATAATACGACGCTTAGACTTTAATTAACAAAAATATCATTTTTGGAAACAAATATATTAGCTTCTACAACAGGTGATCGGTTAATTAACCTTTAAATTTACAGCGAAATGTCATTTACTTTGATGTTTTTTGTAACATAATATACATATTTATTTATTTGGTCAAGGGCTGTAAAAACCTTTAGGTTTAGAATATTAACGATAATCTTTTTTGTCACGTTGGTGGTTTTGTTAAATATTTTCTTTCATAACTTAGAAATCTTGATAATTACTTATTGAATTGTTAAAAAAAAATTAGGTAAAATTTTACAAAAAACTCGATGAACCATTTCTGATTTTAAGGTGCTCGGAGCTTTTTTCAGCAATTATTTTATGTCAATTCATTGTAATAAAAAAAGATAAGCATAGTGGAAAAAGAAATTATATTACGTAATTAATTAGGGAATTACGCCACTATTTTCAGGTAGTGTTTATCAGGATTCTTATCGATATTATTTACATCCATGGTGAGTAAGTGGTGCTATAATAATTTCTGAGCATTCAAATGTTATCATTAGGACACGTTTAAAATTCTTTATCAGACTTAACCTATCTATATGTGCTATAATTGGTTTAAATCTTTTTAATGGTTTACGTTTAAATTAGTTTATTTCATTTAATGCAATTGTTACAAAATTTGTAAAAATACTGCTTAGATTAATTGCCCCTCAGAAAAATGCAAAACTTTATAGATCTGCACTTTTCGGTGACGTCTTCTTAAAAAGATTGGCGACCACTATCTGACAGGCTTATTTGTTTTGCGCCCTTGAAATCAACGTGGTTACAAAGCGACTGTAAGATACCAACTTGCAATTATTTTTTACAAAATGATTTAATTATTTTAATTTTATTATAATCCTGAAAATCCCGAAATTTTTGGATTTTAAATCCCGGGATTTTCGGAATCAAAAATCTATGGGGATCTCGTGATTACAATCCCTAGTCCAAAGTATACCACTACTAAATTCGTCTTTATCTTCTGGAATTTGCCTTGCAATTTAGAATCTTGTTTGAATTTCGATGTCTAGGCATCACATTTCTTTAAGATAATGGCTTAATGGAGTGGGACCCTGACATCGATCTCAAAACAAAAACCGAAATTGCAAGAAAAGTATTTCAGAAGATAAAAAAAGTCATGATCAATCGCGATTTTCTTTTAGAAGAATTGTCAATTCAGTATTCTATCTATCTGGTTGCGCCGTAGGTGATTGTATCATTATCCATTTTGTTTTTGCTAACGACCATAGATGTTTATTTTATTTTAAGTCCAACGTCTGCTTGCTATGTCTAAGGTTTTCAAAAAATCTGCATATCTTCTATGATGCGTACGAGAACCACAAAATTGTCAGCATAATGAATGTTGTTGTCTTTACCATTCTTAATTCCTTACCTTGTTTCTCTAGAACCTTTTAGAATACAAATTAATGGTGATGATAAGCACCCATCTTTAAAGGCTTTTACGTAATCGTCAAAGGAAGCAAATACATTTTTCGTCTATTGGGACATTTCTGAACAAGAACTTGATTTCTAAATCCGAATTGAGTTTCACCGACATTTTTTTATTGTCCACCATAGATGAGTGTGCATATTTCTTTTAGAAACTTTCCCAGTGCATGGCACATAACGCTGATCAGCCTGTAATCTCTGCAATGTTTTTGTTTCTTTTTTTTCTAAACAAGAACTGCGATAAAAAAAATAGAGCATTCCACCATAGACGAGTGTGCAGATTGTTTCACGTCAGTGTTAATGTATGTGAATTTAGGCCAATAAGCATTGGCCTTTAATGCAATTGTAAAACTTTAAGAAGATGTTTGTTGTCGATGTCGATCAGCTTGAACAGTTTCGTGTTTATCTTCTCTGGACTTGCTGCTCTGTTTCTTTTTAGTTCATCCTAAACCTAAAGTATTTTTGAGCCTCCACGTTATTAGGTTCGAGATCTGGGCCAACCATACTTTACTGAGAAAATTATTTATCGTTGGTCCATGGTGAATAATTCTATAATTCACGTCACTCCAGCTGTAACCGAAAGGTTAATGCCAAGCAAGCTTATAGAAAAAATCTTTTGGAACATTGTCACACGTGGATTCTGAATGCGCCTTTCGCGTATCTCAGATTTAGCCCTACCATACGTTCATAGGAAGCCTTTTACACGGGCATTCTTACCGGATACAGGATGGCTCTATATGAACGTATGGTAAAGCTAAATCTGAGATACGCGAATAACGTATTCAGAAACTACGTGTGAAAAGGGTCTTCAAGTTAAAAAAATGTTTTTAATTACACAATTCTCCTTTTAAATCAGAAAATTATATATTTAATTTACATAATTATGATACGGTAATTAATTTAAGTAGTACGAATAAAAATAATTAAATATTATTATGAAATGATAGTATGTACAAAAGCTTCTAAAGTATCAAAATAATGCAATTTTTTAATATCAAATTGAAATCTTTATATAGAAATTTGTCCATAGACACTTTTATAGATTCAAACCATTGATTACGATCTAGAAAGTCTGTGGTTGTGTTTTCCATGTAAAAATTTAACTGTTTCTGCTGCAACATTTTAGGAATATATTTTATATTAATTGTTATTTATACCAGACGACCTCTATTTTAGACGAAGTGTAATTTTTTTAAGGCAAATTTCATGCTTTAAAAGCATGTACAAGACGACCACTGAAACATAAGATTTAATTTGGGATTTTTAGCGCAACCATTGAAATTTGCCTGCAGGGCATAGCTTGCATTTTTGTAATTGTATACAAATATTATTTTTATTATTATCTAAAATTAACCTCTTTTAAATAAATTCAACGATATATGGTTTCATGTTCTTCTTCTTCTCAGTTCTTTGACCCTCGTAAGGGTTTAGTGACATTATGTTGTTGCTGATTGCACGGCTTGTCTCCATGCTTCCCTATCCTGTGCTGTTGCCGTCGCCTCGTGCAATCCCTGTCCCACCAGCCTCTGCATTTGATCAATCCTGCGGGTTGGCGCTCTGTCTCTTTGTCTTCTACCTTGACCTTTCCCTGGATCATTAGCTTTTCTATTCCATCTGTTCTTCGTGATATGTGCCCGAAATATTGTAGGTACTTTTGGCTTATGCTTTTTGACAGTCGTGTTCGAATCTTTAGTACATTCAGGATCGATATGTTAGTCCTGTGTTCTGTCCATGATATTCGAAGCATTCGCCTATATACCCACATCTCAAAGGCTTCAATTCCTCTTCTATCTACTTGCTTCATGGTCCATGTTTCGGCCGCGTATGTTGCGATTGGAAAGATTAATGCGTTAAGCTTAAGTTTTGTCGCTTTTGATATTGCCGTGTCTCTCCACACTCGTATGTACTTATCCTTAAATTAAGGAAAAATTAAGAGTGTCCTCCACTCGACTTTCCGGTAAGCTAAAAAACTTGAACCTATCAAAAAATGTTTTAAATAACAGTTGTTGCAATTACGTTTTGCAACTTTATTTATATAAACTTTTTTATATATTTGTTTTCTTGGAAATAATTGCAAATAACTAAAAAATAATACGAGTACACGTTATTGAGTGTATATTTATACCCAAATGATTATTCAAATATAAAACAATTAATGAAATAAAAAAATAAAGTAAAAAGTAGAATTTTTAATTGCAAAAATATATTTTATGTGAGTTGCTTTTTGTAACAAAATTTAATAAAATAATTTAGATTTGCTAAAAATATTAAGACAATAAGGTTAATTAAAATCATTTTAATTTCCAGATTATAAAATTCTTGAACCACCTAGATCACAGTCTAATCATATGTAGTACATAGAAAAAAACTTATCACATTTTTCGATTGTAAAATAACACATAAAAAGTCGATTATTTCTACAAAAATTATCAACTTTATTAACACGTGCCTAAACATTATAGATAATTCTCACCTGCTAATCTTTTGATAATTTCTTCGTAACATTAAAATATATTGTAAGAAAACGAAATAATCCATCATAATAAGTATCAAAATTGCTACAAATATCTATAATTAATTAAAATTATTATTATTAAAATCATGCGCTAAAAAAAGAACAAATTGAAAGTGATTATTTTTAAACATATAATTAGAAAGTTATAATTGGCAAAAAAATAATTTAATTTATGCGATGTTCCAATAATTAATAAGAAATTGTTAATGTGGTTAAAAACGTCCATTTTATTTCTAAAATTATTTCTTTCAAATTAATGTTAAATAATTTTGATGCACGAGGTAATGCCATGAAGTATTTAAACGGTTTAGTGGATTTAGTCACGAAATATATTAATAAAACCTTTTCTAATTTTAACAAGAAAATTATTAGGAATAAATAAATTATATTTTAAATTGAAATGCAGTTATAAATAAATTAAACATTTAAAGATTGTGAGTTGATAAATAATATTTACTAATTATCATGTTTCATTTTTTATCAAACAATATTAGCATTTACAAGAATTATTTATAAACCTTACTTCTACGAAATAGCTTATCTATTAATTATGGTAAGAAAATAATAATATTTTATAAAGCCAATATATTTTTGTTGTTAAATTATATAATGTAAAACAGTTTTTATAACAAACAGGAAAATTTATGTTTTCCACAGAAAATTTTTGTTTACATTTTTATAAACAATGTGCAATTATGGAATGTAGTTTTTTTTGCAAATATGTATTAAGAATTTTAAGAGGGTGTGTCGAATTTTTAAATCGCATTAATGTTTTGTTTCTCTCGGTTGGGGTCAGCTACTCAGATTAATACGGTAAAGAGCTCTTACTATTTTTGGTCACTCTCGGTGTCTCTGTATAAAATTAGTTTAGGACAGACAAAAAATGAAGTCGGCTGCATTATTCGCAACAAGAAAAAATATTACTTACGAGGTAATATCATTACCACAATTAATAATGCATTTTAAATATAATTTCCCAATAGAAACTTAATTACAAAAAAATGTGTTTCACGCACAGGGCTTCGAATCAATTTTATTCGTTCATAAAAAGAATAATAACTGGCAAATTTAAAAACTAGCGATAAACAAATTTTACATTTATAATTAAATGGAAATGGTTGCTGAATTATTAGCTTTAAAAAACTTGAAGCGTCAAAATTAATTGTTTTTTAAATTCGTCATGTATTACTGCAAATTGCGGAAAAAGGCCATAAAATAAATCAACTTGCAAAATTGTGCCAAGGAAATGAACATACAAGGGCTGTGTTTTATTGCTTCATGTGGAAACGGAAAACTGATAAATTGTTTTATTTGACTTTATTACGTGGAATTTATTTATTTTTATTAAATCTTTCAAAAATGGTTTTTATCTTTAACGTAAGCTTTATTGTAAAGCTTTTACATTGCTTTATTTTTATTAGGACAATTTTTTTATTGTTGATATTTTGACATGCTTCATTTATAACAATTGATATTAATTGGTTAATCGATAGCATTTATTTAATATTCTTCTTCAATTAATTATTTAAGCAAAGGAATGTTAAGAAGGTCAGGTCAGACAATTTTATAAATAGTTGAGTTTTTTTGGATAATTTGTTTAATGCGAAATAGAGCGATTCTAGATATATCGTTAACAGCGTTTTAATGTTTTCTTCTAATGGAAAGTTTTGTTATTCAATCGGAAACTTTCAATAAAATTTATTATTAAATTTATGATTATAATTAATTTGTGTTAATAATTAATAAATGTTTAGGTTGTTAAAAGGTTTAATACATGTATACGTGCATATTATTGGTGTGTGTGTGCACATTTTGTTTACACATGGCTTTTGAAAGGCCGCTGACCCATTCTCTAATTGTTTTTCTGCGACCGCGCCATTTATTGAATACCTTTTATGGTCTGCCAATGCTAAATTATACTTGATAATTGAATTATTTAAGTGATACAAAATAGATTACTCTAATAAGCTTACGAAATTATTTAATACCAATAGAATACATAATTAATAAAATTAAAAACAATTTTATCTCATACATTTTTGTCTTTACAGATTAATTATAATTTGTGGTTTTAACATTATGCTGTTAATTTATATTATGCCACATAAATTTTAAAGCTTTATATCTATTTGCAACAATTTTGCAAGTAATAAACATATTTTTGACTCTACCTTTATATTAAAATAAATCTCCAATAAATCCGCATTAAAAAATAACTTTATGTTGTAATATAAAATCAAATTTATAACCCAGCAATATATAAAGAAGCATTGCAAATATGAACAACAGGAAACCGGATTCTCAATTATACCTGCAGATATACAATTATGCAATGCATACATCGATTACCCATTTTTTAAACATCAATAAACTGCGATATAAACGCCTCGAAGCATGTGAATCTATTGCGCTGACAACAAATAAAAATCTTATAAAAGGAAAGGCGAGTTTTATATATAAATAAACTATATATACAGTGATATGCTTCAGAAACTAATAAATAAAGTTTAAATTTATATGTGCTTCTACATTTACCGGTTGCTTTGTAACACCTATTTCAGATATAATTATTGGGATTTTACCTACTCAACAATTTTAATGCATACTCAATGTCAACACAAACAAAATAATTAATTACACATTCCTACATGCCGTAACTATTTAAAAATAGAAAACAGAGACCACCTATTAATGTGTTCATAATTTCATGGTAAATATTAGAATTTTGACATAAAGGAGATTAGCGGGTTTTTTTTCTTGGAAAATCTAGATCTTTTATTTTGCAATATTTTTCTTGGAGTCACCTCATAATTTGTTTATTTCGGAGTCAACAATTTATCAAGGATTTCCATTTACATTTATTTTGCTTGCCATTAATTATTTTAAATCAAACTCAAAATCAATAGGAGAAGAAGACTTTGGTAATAGTTTAAAATAAAATATAGCCCTCTTTTCGTTTTTAATTTTAAATTAGGCCAATGTCTTTTATCTGGTTTCTGAGTTATCCTGTCTCTTGTGCCGATATCTGCCATCTATCGTTTATCATTTTGGAGATATGCTGCCATATCGCATGCCCTTATAGATTAATATTGCAATTTCTTGTCCTTCATTCTTCTAACATTCTTTTCTCATTTTTTCTTACATTGTTGCACTTGCCGCATGCTTTCCTTATATTCGTAATTCTCAATTGCGGAGTATGATTAGGGGGTAGGGTAAACTTTCTATTTAAAAGGGCGAATTTAAATTAAATTGTTTTCTGCTTAAAAACGGTGACTTTTTTGTAGCTTCTGTTTTTTAAATTCGTCATATATTACTACAAATTGCGGTAATAAAATAAATTAACTTGCAAAATGGTGTCAAGAAAATGAACATACTAGGGTTGTGTTTTATTGCTCCATGTGAAAGTTCACCAGAGCTGCTTAAAAACAGTGACTTTGTTTGTAGTTTATATAACCTAGCTTATGTAGCAGCGTGCCTAGCTAACTTACTAGGGGTAATGCAAAAAAAAAATTGAGAAAAACTTCGTTATATTATAGTTTCTCACTTTTTCTTTTAGTGTGAGAATAAAATAAAATCTTCTTATTTCTCTGGCTCCAATATAAAACTTTCCAATACTTTCGGTTTTTTGAGGTCTTTATCTTTTGTAATCCATGCTCCGACTGACTAAAGGTTCCAATCCAGATCTGTCACGCAATCTTTTTTTGATTTCTTCTAAGTGTGTCGCCACTTCTGCCTTAGTATTTCGCTCTTTACAGTGTTTTGATTTGTTAGTGCTGGGGCTCTGCTTGTGTATTCTCTATGCTTTTTTCACGCATACCCTAGTTTTACTGGCCTTACAATCACTTCTATAGTTTTATCTTGGACTTTTACTACATTTAAAAAGCATCTTTAGGCCAAATACCTTTTTATTGCTCTCAATAATTTTATGGTCATGATTTTTGTAGCAAATTTACCTACGCTATGTAAGTTTTTCCTCTTTATGACTTGTTGTCGGTATCTTCTTCGTCATATATTAATGTTTCACCACTTTTCAGCATGTTGACATTGCATAAGTAGTTTTCTTCATCTTAGTACGAATGCCATTCGCAATCTGCGAAGTAGGTTGGCGTCTGTTCCTATTCGGCTTTTGCTGATTACATACTCCAGAGCCAAATAAAAAGCATCCGAGATCCATCCACTTGTTTTAGTTCTGATTTTAAGTTGTTAAGTTGCAGCGGCATACTGCCAACCTAATTGGCTGATAATTAATAAAATATAGTTTTGTTTCTATTAAAAGTAACGGATATGTTTCAAATTCTTAAATAAAAGTGGTGTGGTGACATCACCTCCATTTTTTAATTTATATAATTTATACTGCTGCGAAACGTATCAGCAACAACTTTTATTAAAGCGTTATTTTTGTGATTTTTTTTTCGCTTTCGAAAATTCGAGTGAAGAGAAAACCAAGTTTTTATGCAAGGGCGATATCCCACTCTTACGGGTTCCTAAATACCAAAGACGATAACAATGTAATATATTATATTGAATTAAAATTTCAATGACACTGATTGATGTGTTTTTTGTTTTTACATTTTCATAATTTATTATTTTACGTTAATTCGACTTTTATCTATGTTGCCCCGGGGTTTTAAGTATCACATTTTGCTAAAAGCTTCCTCAAACTAAAACTACATAGTTACTTATAATTAAATATGTAATGATCTTTTTATTTGTAATGTTTCCTCGTACAAATTTATTATACATACTTTATTGTTTCCATTGAAGTAGTTCACTTAAAAAAACAATAAAATTTTGACTGCATACACATTTTTGGCAGGTACAGAATACACAAATTATTGATTGGTTCTCACAATAGCTCGATAGTAGCATGAACCATGTAAGCACCGAACGCTTTTATAATAAAGGTCAAGAAAGCAACATCATAGAAATCGCCGCATCGATATTTCCTTTTTCATCCTATTTTTAACAAGCTGTAAAACATGATTCCTTTCACATAACAAGATTCGCAATTATTAAAAATTAATTTCTCTTTTTTTTACATCATTCTCATTATTACGACGTATATATTTTGCTTTGCGCCACTTTCCGCCATCTACCTAGCTAGGGGAATGTGGAGTAAAGGCTTATAAGGCACGAAAATTCGACTCGCTTTTGACGGTAATACTCTTGGTTTTAATTCTTATTTATTTACCATGGTCCAGCTCGAAACTTACTCAGAAAAGTATGGTATGGGAGTCGAACCAACGAGTCGTGGATAAGCCAACGACAACACTTACTAAGCTCGCCCCAAAATTTATTTATATAAAATAATTTACTACTATACTTTCGAGTTCAAGTCGCGTAGTTTTATATGTCCTTGCCAACGTTTTGCTCTCTATTGTGGATTGTAGGAATTAGAAATAATGCTTCGCATTCGGAGTACATCCGATGATTGCAACCTTTTAGCCTACCTAGGTAACAAAAAAAACACACATTTTCAGTTAGGACTAGTTTTAAAATAAATTTACATCGATTAAAGTACGTTCTAGATTAATTATATATTTATTTAAACAAAGTGGTTTTTCGGTAGGACCTCTATAAGCCGTAGTCAGTTAAAGAAAAAATCCTAAAAATTCATATTTTTAGCATAGTAGAATATTTGTAGAAAATTATGTTCGTTGGCAGACCGCGGCTCCAGAGCCGCATGCTGATCTTTGCTCAGGCGTTTGCGGCTCTTGAGACATTTTTACTTCCATTTATGCAGCTTTATGAGATAAGTTAGTCGAACAAACTTGTGTATAAAGCGTTCTCACCACCACTCTACTCAACGCCTATTTTGTTCCTACACACATCTGTTGTATTCATTTTCCCGCTTATCAGTGCATTCGTTTGTTACCATTCGGATTTTCCCCTTCCACCTGTGTGTGTGTGCGTGTGTGTGTGTGTGTGTGTGTGTTTGTGTGTATGTGGCTTCCTGATACCTTTGTAATTCTGTTCCCTTAACAACTTGGCTCTTCTAACTTAAAAGTCTGCCGATCCCTGGCATAGACCATAGAGAGTAAGCTCCGTCATTAATTTTTTCCCAGTGGCAATTGGCAACCCAGTGCCAGTGCATCGAAGAAGTAAAAATGTGAACCAAAGCTTAGTGCTGAAGCAATTGAGTTGTTCAAGATGTAATATTATCTGGAAAATAGGGAAAATGTGAACTAAAGCTTGGTGCTGGAGCCATTGGGTTGTTCAAGATGTAATATTATCTGGAAAATAGATAATG
>JARJDX010040555.1:0-14277 GCA_030264735.1 Gymnusa sp. GC000175
AACAATGAATCATATGAAACAAATACTTACGAAAAGATACAAAAGCAAGGATTTACAAAGCGATAGTTAGACCAGTTTAACATACAGAATTGAGGCTAGAGCAAATGTGTCTATAATTCAAAGGCTTTTATTCAGATTATCTGAATCAGATATCATAATTTTACGAAAAATTTCGAAAAACATATTTGATAGAAAGATGGGAACGTACAAAATTTAAACGATTGAGAGTAGTAACAAAAAGGAAGTAAGGTAGGAAATAAGTCGGTACGATAACTAGGTACTAGCAGACCACAAAAGAGATGACCGATCGATTGGTGACCAAAGAAAATATTTATTAAAACTGGCTTTGAGTAAAAGAAGAAGAGGAGGAAGGAATCCATATCGCCAATTTTTTCAGATAAACATAAAAAAAATCGACAACTGAGAAAGATCCATCGCCAAAACTGCAATAAATGCGATATAATTTGTGCAATGTCATTTCATTCCCAACAAAAATGAGTTTTTCAGACACCTCAAATCATTTTAATACAAAAAAAAACAGAGAAAGAAAGATAAAAATATTTTAAAAGCATTTTACGATTGGTATTTACAAACGTATTTATAGATCAAGTCGAAACATTCAAATGGTTTCTCTACTTGTCCTTAAATCAGGGTTGTGCCTTGTCTATACCAAGTGACCATGCTATGCTTCTCTTGCGACTGCGATATCCAGCTATCCTTTTATTATTTTGGAGGACTTCTGGGAGGTCTTTTTTGAGTTTTTACTACTTAGTCTATTTATCAGTCTGTCTAACTTACTGTAACGGTATAGTTTCTCCTGTTTCGTCGTTTTCGTCTAGCCTATCTAAAGTCTTGTACATTGCAATTTTTTGGGTTATCTTGGCCTATGATTATACTCTGGATGGTTAAGCCATTTGGTTTTTTTATTACTGTTATTTTCATAATAATTTTAACGATTTCTTTGGTTGCTGCGGCGGCGTATATTAGTATTAGCTCTATGTATATTCAAACATCTAATTTCTTCATAGATTTGTTGCGCCAGATGAGTGGAAGTAATCAGATACCGCTGAGATTTTGTTGTTGAATTTCTTTTTCGCCTATTATTATCGCCGACTTTTAACTTGCATCCTAGTGGTCTTTACCAGAACTTGGTCTGTTTATAGATTTCTTCATGTTATAATGTTTCACGGTGTTACATCTTAAACATAATGTATATTTTTAAGATTACACCGTGAACCGTAGGCGTAGACGTTTGCTTTTGCTTAACACAGTATTTTCACTCTAATTTTGTAGTAACCGTTCGTCTCGTCTCCTTGATATTTGTTTTAATTTGCTCCATAATGATGTTTAATAACGTAGGGCTTATACTTTCCTCGTTTGTGCACTGTTAATTTTTAGTTGTGTGGTGTTCTTGATCTTTAATCTCTTATTACATTTTTGAATTGTTTATTGACTTTATTTTAATGTAAGATCAACAAAGTAGGTGGAGAGGATGTGTTGACAACATTTTTATTTTAAAGGGCGAAGTACAAAACTTGATGATTGCGAGCACGCAAACATCGGCGGATACCATTCGGAAAAAAATATCAAAATATGCATTGCGTATTGATATTTAGAATTTCGTGCTTTTGAGTCTTTGAGTTTAATGAGGGCGCATTAAGAATAAACGAAGAGCACGCAGATTCCTGCTGGCGCCTTTTTGCCGACCACTGATCTGGAGTATGATAAGTATCACCCTGGATGTAGATCTGTTTGATCCTTGTTATTGCTTTTTGCTCATTTTCTTTTGAGAAGTAATTTTTTTGGGATAAAATTTTGGAAATCAGTTTTGATGTTGTATTTGTAAAAGCCTACCGGTCTTTACTTCTTTAAATCTTTCCTTTCACCTTTGCTAAAAATTGGAATGATTAAGTATTTTCAGAAAGTAATTTCTTTAACTAGTTTGGATATTTCCTGAGTTAGTCGATTACTTTCGTATTTAACATATCATTGGTTATTAAGGCATGCAAGAAAATTCATTTTAAAGCTTATTTGTTCCATTGGTTGTATCATTGCACAAGATTTCAAATCTTTTTTAGTTATTAAACTTCTGTCTATTTTTTGATGATATCTCCCAACTTTATTGGAGGTCGGATCATATGGCTTCTTAAAGTAATTTTTTTCTGTTATGTAACATCTTTTAAATTCACCACCCCCACACAGATATAATATTATTATTTAGAGTATTCTTCCGGTTTTGGTGTTGCTTCTGAACTTAGATATGGAGTTCTCTTCTTTTTGAGAAATATCTTGTAACTGTAATATCTTGCCAAGCAATATACTTAAAACGGTTACCTCACTTTTTTTTAACTAAAGCAACCTCTGCATTAGTGCGAGATATAATATGAAAAACGCGAGTAAACTAAAAGAGCAATTGTAACGCAAGCGGCGAAACCGAAGCAGACCTGTAAAACAAAAGCAGCAACTATCAAAATGAGTTAGATTTGAACAATAGCAGGCACAACATTGCAAGAAAAAATTCCTTTGAAGATATACGATTTCCTTGGATGGACTAGGCACGAAGACGATTATGGTTCGAACATGTCGATAAAATTTAGGACGACAGCATCACAATTTACTGCGCGCTAGAGTAGACAAGAGACAACCAAAGACCTAGTAGAAGGCTCCAAAGCAAAGGACACATGATCGTCAATGTTGTAAGGGAGTCGCCACTCGTGAAGAAGAAAAAAAAACAATTCATAAACTTAATGTATGAAGGAAAAGAATTCGGCGGAATCTGAAATAATAAAAACATAGCTCAAATATTTGTAAATAAATATTGCAAATCAAGATGAGAGAAAATTTTTGGGTTAATTAGAAAAGAAGTGATTGCCAGCACCAATAACTTTGTAAAGAAATGAATCTTGGCCACTTGATAATGCTTCCAGTAATGACGAACGAAACGTTGACAACACAATGTATGCAACTTGAACCCGAAAAAGTATGATAATTTATAAAGAATAAAGAATATTTATATAATTTAAGTTTTAACTAAAAAACTGTAACATCTTTATTGCAATATTTTGGTGTTAAAAAATATTTTAACCTGGTATATATAATACTAGCACTAATACGTTTTCAGTTTGTAAACAGTTATAAAGAAAACAAAGATTTTGTATAAAAACATAAAATATTATTCGTAACAAATAAGTTACAAAAGTATCGACAAATAAAACGTGGGCACATTTTTCTTTACACAATGGTTTCCTTTTCGGTTCTAAGGATGCATTTGAAGTGTAGAGATCGATGAAAAGCTTCTCAAGAGATTCGTCGTTATTATTGGCGGTGTGTGATGGCAATTTATTATGTAGGTTCACTCCGTTCATGGAACTATACGTGAAAGTGAAAATAATTTGGTATAAAGCGTATTTTGTATGTAGTAAGCAAGAAATGGAATTAAATTTCCGTGCGTTACTTATGAAACGAAAAGTTTTGTGCAAATGTCGTCACCGCTGGAACATAAATGTTAATCTTTCTTAAGTGCCGCAAGTTTATAAGATCGTAAAAAGAATCAAGCGTAGATAGTTCGGTCTAAGTCCCGGCTCTTGGGAAAGTAATTGTCCGCTTGTCGTCGAGAATATTAGTCACTGCACGAAGCATTCCTGCCAGCCTGTTAATCAGCTCGGCAGGAATTCCATACGTGAAGTGCAGTCGTCTTTTTCCGAGAGTTGGATTTCTGACTAGCCGGGACATCAATTAGAGCTCTCGGTGCCAGTCTTCTTTTCCACACAGGAATTGTAATTAGCAAACTACTCCTTCACTAACTGCGTCTAGGTCGACTTAATTTGCCAATTACATCTCATTTGATTTTAATCTATCCAGTTTAATATCGAGGAAATCATGTGAAACTTTATGAGGCACGCGAAATATTCCACTACACCGAGTTTTAATATATTCTCTAAATGTGTTAAACGTTTAGATTTATATTTCTATTGTGTGTGTTTTGTTTCTTTTTTATTTTTAGGTAGTGTTTGTCATTAATGGAGGAAGTTTATACATCATTATTTTCGATAGGCTATTAAAACGAAAAGATGTGCGGATCGCGTGCTGGTGCCGCTCTTTTTCCCATCATCACAAGTTGAAAGCTCCTATCGAGAACGGATTTCTAGCAAGTTGATGGAGACATTTCTGTGTCTTGATGTCTCCACATCCGTTTTTTTTTCTTTTATAAAAATGAGTTCGTACGTTGCGTTGCGTTGGCGACATTAGAGCGTCGTAGTGAAGTCAAGTGAAGTTTGTCGGGCAGTGCACAGAATTTCCGAACAGTTAAAGGTCTTGTATAATAGGCCCTTTGAACCGAAATAGCTCGATCTCACTCGCTCCAATTACGGAACTCCGCACGTGTGCTTATATCTTTTACGACCGACGGCACATCTGCCATACCTACATCAGGATAACCCCAGAGACTTGTATTTCCTTTTCTAACACACTCGCCTACCCTGTTTATCCTTATTTTACAAGTATGCCTTTTTAGTACATCATACTACAAACTGGAATGGAAGGGAACTTCAAAGTAGATCTTTTGACACCTGTATATGACAAAGCCTTGTTTGCTACTTAAATTTAATGAATAACACTTGATACCCAAAAAGGTCTCTTCTTCAATAACCCTTATTAAAAATAACAATGCCACAAATCCTACAAAATTTGACCTAGGCAATATTTCCAAATGATTTAGCTTATTCATGATGGGGAGAGATGTATGAAATTATTCAGAACTTTTGTTACATTAAAAACGTTTAAAAGGGACGCGCATCGTAATGGAGGATTTGTTGGTGATTATCGACGGAGCATTTAGCGATTTGCCATGTATCATCGAAGCCAAAGGATATATATTTTTTCCTTGCCTCATTACCTTCGCTTTTCATAAACGTGATAAATCAAGAATGGGAACATGATTAAGATATCAAGTTTGGAATAAAGGTTGGATAATCAAGAACGAGTTCTGATATATAAAATCCTAATTTGGTCGTACAAAACCAACGCCGCTCGCGCTTTGATAACAAACAAGATTCACGCTTGCAAAACACATGAATATTCATCTTATTGTTATTAACGCGCAGCAAAAGTACCGCTTTTCATAACTCGCTTACTTCAACTATCAAAATTTATCGATTTTTTCAAAAATAAATTTAATCAGTGATTTATATTTTATGCTACAGATGGTACAATCATACCATTTCCTCTTAGTCACAGTACATTAATCTCGCTTCAAGTGATGCGAGTGTTTGCCGCGTTAATATTCTTCGTAACACTTTTCGCAAATAATCGTTTCGGAACAAAAAAATATATAAAACTGCATTTATAGTTCTTCGTCCAGCAAATCAGGCGTACAAGCTGCAATTTTCTTTTTTATGCTTATTTTTTGAGTTGGGCAATTGGAGTGAATTAAAATTGAATTTGTTAAGTCGTTAAGGTAAAATGGATGAATTAGAGAATGTGTGCTGATACATGAAAGTGTGTTACAATTCGGAATTGATAATAAAAGTGTATCGCCATCTGGGGATCGTGGAACACGCGGAGCGTTCGATCAAGTGCCGCCTTATCTGTCAGCAATACTAACAAGACCGATTGCTACGTCAGAATCGCGGCTGGGAAAACTTCCTTGTAGCAATGGGGCTGAATGTGTGGAGGATTGGGGGGATTGCGCCGGGGAGGTAGAGGGCAAACACTCGAACACGCACAAGCATTCCATCAACAATGCGCCCGCCGTATTACGTGTTCTGGTAGCCAGATCAGCTATCGAGTTATATATTCTCCATACGTTATTGGGGCCCGGGATATCGGTGTAATGTTTCTAATATTCTTTATTTATTGCTCTTTATCGCTGTTTTATTGCAATTGCATTTTCCGAAAGTAAAGTTATTGTTTCCAAGTGATTTTTTTTAAACGACGCGCCTTCAATATAAGGAAGAATGATGATGGTGATTAGCTTTATAATTGCATGTATAATGAGTTGTAATTTTTGCAATTTTCAGGCTTAAAAAAGTTATCGTTAGATCGTTAAATGAGAGATCGATAACTAGCGGGGCTTCCCATCCCGTTCCGTTGCCGTTAGTCGTGACGAGCGAGTCATGTAACCGCGGTGGGTCGGCTAGAAGCTTTCAGAGATTACGACGGAAGCCACGGCGCGTATCGGCGCCCTAGGCTCAAGGCGCTCTCATTCATGAAATGACGGCATCGCGACGGCACAACACTTCCCGCTAGCAGGGGATTTGCGCCTCGGTGCCAGACGCCTCGCCTCATATGAGATCCAGATGCGGAATGCTTACTGATGTTCCGCTCTCTCTGTCAAGATATAGCACTTGATTATCACATCCTCCCGCTCCTGACGACTTTTACCATGATAATCGTACCTGTTCCATCATTCCTTTCCTACAAACTCATCCTTATGTAAAGTAAAACTCATCTTTAATCAATATCCGAAAAATTAATTTTTTTAAATAAATTTTTAACAATGACCCGCACGCGTTCTTTTTTTAGAGGTCACAGGTATAAGATTTTTTTCTGAGTGTACCCTAAACTAATAAAGTACAGGTAGATTCACAGGTACATAAATTCCACGGAGGAGGTATTTATATTAAAATAAGCCGAGTTAAAAGAGTCATCCTTTCGTTTATAAAGGTCGCACAAGCCTCGTATTCACCTGCTCAAGCGCCAGGAACATGAAAGGAGCCTGGCCTAGTGTGTAGTACAGTGTAAAAGATATACTATACGTATGTACATGATCAAAGGATCTCAAACTTGTACATGTGCACTCAGTTTATAATTCACTTAAGGAATAATAAAGTTTATTGTGATTTATTGGCTGCTGCTTTATAATTCGATACAACAACAACAAATTGGGTAATTGGGTTCGGTTAAAAGCAGAGTTTAGGAATGGGAAAAATGCTAAACACGAGGATTTGAAAGTGCCGAATCAACGAGCGCCAGAATGGAGTGACGGAATAACTAAATCGATTTTATTTGATCATCTCTCATTTATGCTTCTGATTTTTTTATAACCCTTTCGGATATTTCGTTTGATAAATATAGGAATAATTTATTGTACCAAAAAATTTATAAATTAAATAATTCCTCAAAAACATACAATATATAATTAAAATTATTAATGGCAAGCGCAAATTAAATTTGAAGGCATATATTTTCAGTATATAAAATCTAAAAGGAATCTTGAAATATAAAAAACAAATGCTAACGCCAAGCGGGCGCTCTCTCGCCTCGCGTCTATTTACATTGGGATCTAATTTGTGTACCACTGTCATCCTAGAAAAAAGCTTGCTTTCTTTTAAACTTGTCATTCTTTTCGGTATATATCTAATATCTATATATGGATTTTGAGATCAACTTAAAATAATTTCACTACTAACGCGTCATTACATTAGCCACATATGATGACCCGATGCAGAGCAATATCTACGCTCATAATTCCTCGAAAGCGTGCTTTTTACTGCTTTTATTTGATAACTTTCTTAAGAATCAAGATTTAATATAATAATATTGATAAAAAAAAACCTTTACAGTTTGGAATAAATATTATAGGTATAACTTATCAAGAAGTACAAATCGCAGTTTGCATAATATTTTTTTATTCTTTTACGTTGTTTTTTTCACTGTCACTTCAGTTTTAATTTCAGATTTCGCGAAATTCCCGCTTCCATTGCAGCCTCCAGTATTAGTTTCCAGTTTAATCTTTCTTTTTTGTTTTCAGGTTTCTAGTTGCTGTGTACTGCTTCCAATTTCTCTTTTCAGTTTCAGCCTTGTTTACGATTTCGCTTTATGATTTTATTTTGTCTTTTAAAGTTTTTTACTTTATATTTATTGGTACTTACCATTATTTTTAATTTAGGCTTTTAATCAATTAATTTGTCAAAATTTTGCTAAGATTAACTTTATTTATTATTTTTGTTGTATTTTAACATTTTAATTTCAAAAATTATTTTTTCATTTTCAGTTTTTGGCTGTGGTTTTCAGTTTATTTAGTTTACTGATAAATGGTAGTTTAAAATTTTAATTAGAGTTAAAACTTAATTTCTTTTATCTCTCAAAATCGCTTTTTGTTTGATTTTTTGTTTCCTATACGAGTTGTTTTTAGAACAATGTAATAGTTTACACCTGAGCTGGCCAACCAGGCGATCAAAACGTGATTTAAAGCAGATCTCTTCTTTTCCTTCTATTCCATTTACTGTTATAAAACAACAAAAATCTCAACCAGTGCGCCCAACCAACTAACGCACACTACAGAAACATCTAACGTTGAAAAGTAAGTAGAATTTGTGGATGAAAATATTTACATCGCAGGGGTGTTTATTATTTTAAAGAAAATTCGGAGATTAAAAATATTGCACAATTTTGCTTTGCATTACTTCCCAAAAAAATAAAACTTAGCTTTTTGAATTTTTTACCATCTTGGTTTTTTCATATGATGCTTGGTCTTCTTTGCCTTGAATGTGTAGTTGGATTTTATATTAACTAATTTGGGAGGTACCTTCTATGGCATTAGTTTAACATGTTCAGCCCATATTATTATGGCTTAATATATTTTCCGATGTCTTTCCTCTTAATTAGCTTTCTAATTAATTGGACTAATTGGACGAACAATTTTTGGTAATATTTTTCTTTTTAATTTTATTATGCTCCATGCTGTCTGCAATCACTGGTCTTACTAGTATATAGGATATTTTTAGTTTTGAACTTCCGATTTGAAGAGCTCCCTTGTACGCAAAGTGTAATGTAATTGTTTTTGTTCAATAGAACTCTTTATGGTTTATCGCCAGATTTTTGGGTATTCGTACTGGTTTGTTTTTCTTTGTTTAATATCAGTTCTATTTAGTTTTGTTGTCTTAAAATTTTTTAAACATTTTAATATCAGTTATTGATATTGACTCAGTCTAGTCTAGTATTTTGAAAGCGCCTTTTATAAGAATTGTCAATAGTTTAGTAGAAGATATTGTGATGCCCACAGAGATGTGATCTGGTTTTATCGTTATTTTTTCTGGCATCCAATTTTAATTTAACTGCACTTAAGGGGTTGCCGTTTCATAAAGAGACGTGATGGGGTTTCTATTCATTCACCCTTTTTATATAAATAACTTGTAATGATGACGTCCAAAGTCGAAGCGCGAAAATAATTTTATATTATTATATGACCTAAATATATAAATACAGATACAGATAAAAGACTAGTAGAAACAGCACACATAAAAAAGATAAATGGGATCTAACGGATTTATATATAGCACAGAACATAGAAGAGGAACAGCCCACGCCAGATATAAGAATTAACGAAAACCTCAGAACTAAAACATCCGACTTGGAGCTAAAGATAATAAAGAACTGAAAAATCTCGGGACCAGGCGGGATACCAAACAAACTTCTCAAATATGGCAGGGAAGGACTAACTCAGGAATTAACAACTTTATTCTGAAAATACTATTTTACCACAGAACTCCCCGGTGAATGGCGAACTAGCACCACCATTCTAATGTTTAAAAATAAATACAAGAAAATCACAGCGGACTACACAGGAATAAACCTTCTGAACACCACACTAAAAGTAATTACTAAGGTGATATCGATCACAATGAACAATTTAACATTGCTGATCGTTGAACAACAGGGATTCAGATCAGGAGATCTAGCGCAGACACCGTTTTTGTTGTAGACAAATGGCAGAAAAATCAGTGAAATATAATAAGTCAGCATATATGTGCTTTATCGATCTGGCTAAAGTTTTTGACCGCGTCCAACTAGATGATGTCATGCATATACTATCATCATCATCATCATTTTCAGCCGTTTCCGTCCCATTTTTGGGCAGAGGCCTCCATATACTATATAATAGGCAAATACCACACAATATAATTAAGACTATAAAGAACATAAACATAGCAAACCAAATTTAGGCAAAATTAGATCTCACCGAACCAATACCACTTGGCCCGCTTCTCTTTAAAAACCATTGTTATCCAACAAGAAATGAAATTTGATTATCTCGGCATGGAACTCTGTGGAATGAGAGGTTAGGAGACAAACAACGAGAGCAACTACGATAGTTTGAAAATTAGTACAAAGACAAGACTCAACAAGGTGGCAATTGGACAAATACAGCGGAGCTTGACCAGAAACATCAAAAACGAAAATGCTGCTAGGAACAACATATATGAAGATACTTCGAAGAATTACAGATACTGCTAGGCGGGGTAATAAGTGAAGAAATAAGTATAAGTTAAAGACATTAATAACTGGATAGCAGACATAGAATGAACACATTAATGGGATGGACGATAGGAGGATGGTTAAGATTGCCCGCCATAAATCGCTAATTGGGCACAGGAGTGTTGGACGCCCTTAAAAATGGAGTGACAATCTCAATTTAGATAGCAGTAGGCAAGGGAACGAAGGATAAACAGGCGAATCCCCTACAGAAGAGATAGAAGAAAAAGAAAAAAATATATATAAATCCATAGCTACTAGGCATATTCACTTAATTATTATTGGGCCCAATAGCCTTTTATGAAATTTTTTTAATGTTTTTTTTTTACCATTATTTCCTTACAAATTTTATTTTTCAGTTTCTAGTTTTAGTACCCATGCTTTAGTTTTAGTTTACAATCACTTGATTTGGAATTGTGGTATTTTGATTGCAGTTTTTGTTTGCAATGTAAAATTATGTATTTTTTTTTCATTCTGATCATGCGCCGTTTGAGCTGCAGTGACTAGCGTTACGCGTGATTAAAACACATACACATACACACACACACACACATACAAATACTATTGCGAAAATTATATGATCAGATATACATGTTTTGAGGTATCCCATACCTCAAAACATGTATTTAAGTCAAAAACCGGAAGTAGAAAATTTTGATAATAACCCTTTCCACCACATTTCCCTAGATGAAGTGGGGTGGGAAATTGGCGCAAAGCAAAAGCAGACCATAGTTATAACTACTTAGTTCCATTTTGTAGTTTAAAATTAAATTTCCGATTTTGGATTTAATTTTTGTTGCCAATTTAACACAATTACTGTTTTAACTTTTAGTTTTAATTTCACTTCATTATTTACGTTTGCAGCTTAAGTTTCCAATTATGAAAGTTTTCGGTTTAGTTTCAATTTTAATATTTTTTGTTAGTTCCTGTTTCAGTTCTATATATAAATTTGCAGTTTTAGTCTTGAGCCGCAGATTAAATATTATTTAATTATTATTATTATTATTATTGTAATAAAAATTGTTTTATAATAACAATTTAATTATACTAATGAAGTCGTTTAATAATATAATTTTCTTATTAATTAAATAAAATTGTGCTCGAATACTTAATTAAGGCCGCAAAAAAAATGAAAAGTTTATTTAATTTATATTTTGAAACATATAGCATATTATCTTTTTATTTTGTTGATATAGTTTGGTATGATATTTAATAAAATAGTATAGATAACCCGAGTCTACCATAAAATTTTATTTGTTTTATTATTTTTAATTTGTTTTTTTTAATTAATTTTGATAATTAAAGCAATAATTACAAATATAATCAAAAACAGAAAAATAGTTAAGCTTAGATACCTAAGATATAAAATTTTATTAAAACATTAATTTTCTTTCTTAAAAATTTCTTTTACTTTACATCTTTTGTGCTACAGTAAAATGATTAAAAATTTAAAATTGGTGATGTGAAAACTGTTTTGTTGATGCATTATGTTTATAGCTTCAATGAATGATGTCTAAAGTTCAGAATGTTTCGACAATGAGTCTAGTTGAGAGATCGTTAAATTTAGATGTTTTGTTATTGGTGAAATATGGAGATATCATTGATTATACCTGAACGCATATGGCAATAGTGAATGTGTAAACGTATGTATATATGTATTCACAACATATCTATTGAATTTACGTGTTACGTAGTCGGTGTTAGGCGTTTAATAGCAATACACTGTGGGTGACAGATCGATGTTCATATAACCTGGTGGTGCGTTGGCCTCGTTATCGGCTCCTCGAGCGTCGCCTTGGTTAATCACCCGTGTACCGTTTTCCATTCCCGCTCCACCTGCAGATTATAACCGAACCGAACCAAAACCGTTCCCCTTATATAATAAGTGGAATCCTTGCTGAGATATGTACTTTATTAATTATAACGCGCCAGATTAGTTTCGATAATTACACACCGCGTTCTAAACACATACGCTCGTGCTTTGCGCTACCACTAAATCGATCGGCGTCTTATTTAATATATAATTATCCCTGAGGGCACTCCATAATTAAATCGTTACGTTTGGAAACACCTCGCGTTTGGTTTAAAATGGTTAAAAATTTCACCGCACCACTTTGGATGCTGCAGCGTTACAATTTATTATTGAACAGCGCGCATTGACTTTATGAGTCGTGGATTCCGACTCGTACCTACTTGTAATAGATGTATAAGATTGTGCAGAATTCGATTTTGGAAACCTGCTGGAGCAGATGCTTCCCAATTATATCTTCAAAGTTTGGAAGTGAGCTTTTAATAGCAACATTTCCTAACACTGACAAACGAAAACAACAATCTTCCCCTGATTGAAAACTATGTCTTCTTTAAGCTTAAATTGTTTTATATAAATTTTTCAATGCACATAACTTTGTGATACTACAGGATTATGATTCGGCTTCGAGCTTTTAATAGTTACATAACGTTCTAAGTCATGCAATTGCGAAAAGCAACCAAAACAGATGCTTCCCAAATAAATTTGGATTAATTTTATTTAAAACAGAATTACTAAAAACTTCACGTGATTGATAATGTCTTTTTCCGTTTTAATTGTTAACTCCTTTTTTAGTGATTGTGGGATGTAAACGTTTTTAGATGGTTCCGATTAACTGCACGTACGTTAAGTTTTCTGTGCCCATAGCGGTGTTTAAATAAATATACTCAAAGCATGATATAATCGGGGCTTGTTGGATAAAGTGAAATGTCCCACGCACGTAGTACTATGCGTGCTTTATATTAATTATGCCGGAAATGCACGACACAATTCATTTTGGCCACTCGAATGATATAAAAAAAACTGCAATCATCAATAAATTACTTCCATTTTTCCACAGGGGTTGATCGATCGGCTCCTGCTCTCAACACTGGCTTGTTTTCCGTTCTTTTTTTTACAACTTCGCAAAAGAAGAAGTTGTATTATGATGGCAGGATGTTCCGCCTAGGGAGCCTAAGATCCAAACTCCAAGATATTATTCAGCGTTGATATTTTCTCCAATCTCTTTCTCCTTTGTTCTTTGTTGTACGCTTCTCTCAATATATAGTGTATAATATGCTTTTTAATCTTGATCTTCTACCTAAATTTATTGGGTCAAGCGTAATTTGTTTAATTAACGAGTATTAAATGGAGTTGTTATGGTTATTGGGGGTTCTTTTTTTATGCGGGGATGTTTTTGAATTTTTTTTATGCAAAGCCATAGGGCTTGTAACTTGCCACCCTCGCGGTATGTCAGGCAGGGAGTTCTAGTTGCAGGAGTAATACTAGCGCGGTTGGTATCCGAGAGTGGTTTGGGGAGCTGTTCCAACCACCCAACACCTCAACCGCCGGCTGCGCTCGACCTACCCTTCTCCATTCCCCGTTTCCCTTTTACACCATGGACAGCGAGAGCAATTTAGCCTCGATATTCAAATTCTGCACTGTAATCTGCTCACTATAGATTTATGTCTTCTTTGTTCCCCTATTTGTTACATTTGTTTCTCACTATTATTTTTCTTGTCATTCCTATTACACTAATTTTTTAACTACAATATTAAAATACTATAATAAACTATATTAAAGCTGTACTGATATAATTTATTAAGAATAGTACATAATGAAATATTTGTAATATTTGGATTTTATCCAAAGATTTATTTTTATTTTTAACAATACGTTGGATTTATTTAGAAATTTATATACAAAAATATTAAAAAAATTTAAACTAATTATTAGCAACCCCAAATAAAAAAATCTAATAATATTGATAAAATAATGAGTAAAATAGTAATCTACATATTTTTTCAATTTCCATCTTTCATTCAAGTTAAATTGTAGCAAAATGAAATTTCAGTTGAGTTTATGGAAAAATTGTGATAGGAAAGGATGGATGTAGGTTGTACATATTAAAAAAGTGAAAAATACAATATGGTCGTCGCTGCGGGACAACAACGGTTGCATGCAATGGAGCATAAGCGGGCAGCCCTACCCTAAATGTGCACTCATTCAGGCTGGAT
>JARJDX010040564.1:0-10490 GCA_030264735.1 Gymnusa sp. GC000175
GTGCACTCATATTTAATGTTTGATGTCGTATTTGTGTCGGATATTTTTACTTTTCCCAATAATCGTCACAATTATGCCAGAATTTTTATTCTCTCTCAGCAATCGAACGTTAGGTTTATAATTTTAACCTCAGCCAATAAACGTAAAGTTTGTTTTAGAATATTTACTGGTATTTGCTAGAATTTGCTAGAATTTTTATTTTTACGAGTAAACATTACCCATGTACCTAAATTCTTAGTTTTCGGTTTAAGTTGCCCTTCATATTGTTTGTTACATTAGAATTTTTTTAGTAAGATGTTAAAAGAGTTTTTACATTATATTTATGCAAAGGGCATCCGATTTTGTCCATGACTCTATACAGTTTCTATATATAGCAAAAATCCCAAAGAAAAGCGTTTGTATGCGCGGCTTTTACTTTAAGTAGTGACTTTATTCATAACACGATTATTATCCTTTTAATTGTAGTTGTTGTTAAGAAGCACATTTCTGACGTGACTTAGTTCTGAATGCAACGATTTCTTTTGAGATTACCATCGGAGCACAAAAGATCTGGCGAATGTTAAGAAATAAAAAAGCTGAAATAAGTAAAACCGTAAAAAAGAATTTAATCACAACAACAAATTTTGGGTACAATATTTTTAATAAATGTTTAAGGAAGAGCAGTACCCACCACCGGATATTTTTAACTCTAATAATGACGACGTGAAAATTTTAATCGTGGCCATAGAGAAAGCAATAAAATTACTGAAGAATAGAATATCCCCTTACCACAATCTAATAAGAAACGAGATGTTAAAATACGGTGGAGAAAACCTAAATGAGGAGCTAAGAAAACTGTTTGACACCGTGATAAGGTACGGAAAAGTACCCCTAGAATGGAAAACCAGCACAACCATACCAATATTTAAAAAGAGAAAGAAAAACAAATCCAAAAATTATAAAGGCATCACACTACTAAACGCGGTACAAAAATTGTTTACAAAAGTAATCCTAGAAAAATTAAGACCACTTTTATGCATAAACAACAGGGCTTCAACCAAAATCAGTCTACTACAGAAGCTGTATTCAGTATTCGCCGAATAGTTGAGAAAGCGTTTAAGTTTAACGCACCTACAAGTACTTTGTTGACTTAAAGAAGGCATCCGATCGGATCAAACTAGATGATGTAATAACAACACAACAAGACAAAAATATTCTATCGAAACTATTAAGAACCATAAAAAAACGAACATGAACACTACAACCAAGATCTAAACAGGCACAGGATTGACAGGAGAAATAATATGTACCAGTGGGATACGGCATGAAGCCTCCCTTCAATTTAGTCACGGACAATTAACTGCTAAAGGCGTATATATACGTTTTTAATAGATATTAAAAACTAAAAAAAAGCCCATACGCCTTTAAAAAAATTTAACGTGTTTTGGCAAAACTAAAATAGCGCACTCGGTAGGATTGTTGTGACGAAAGACAAATCAAAAATTTTCAAATTTTTTGATGTCTTTCGTACATATAACTAAATAAATAAAAGCGTATCCAAATGCCTTTAGCGGTCAAAGGGTTAATCAACAGCGTAAAAAATAACGTCGGGTGCAAAATAGGCGGAAAAAATATAACTGTACTGAGTTACGCAGATTAGATGCTGAAATAATCGCTGATTCAGAACACAACCTACAGAGACTATATAGGTTCACAAACACAGCGAAAATATAAAGCATGAAGAACTCTACCTAAAAGTACAAAACATTAGTGTGGTCCAAGCAACCTATAAAGCTCGAGGTACAAAATAAAATAATAAAGCTTTACATATTTGGGAGTTGAGAAAACTGCTGAGCTAAATAATGACAACAAAGTCAGACGATAAGCTATGAAATCACATAGTTGTAACCCAGACAAATAAGTATCTAAGAACAGAGTAAAATATAGATCTATAAAACAATGGTAAGACCAGTGACAACTTATGCAGTGGAAACGCGTGCCGACACCAGTAAAACAAAACAACTATTAAGAACCACAGAAAGGACACCTAAAACGATACTATGAAATTTTTATAGGGACAGAATAAGACATAAAGAAGTAAGAAAGGAACGTGCAATAAAAAATTTGATGATAAAGTTTGTAAGATGCCAGGAATGGAACGAAAAAGCCGACAACAAAAGATCCATTAAAATAGCAAGAGATCTAAGACTGACAGAAAAACAAGAACTCGGCAAACTGCAAAAGAAATGCATGGAAAGTTGTGTCTCGACATTAACAGAAACGTCTTAGTGATGAAAAACAGGTGGATACTTAAATAAATAAAGAAAGTTGATTTGCCAGGTAGCCAGATTAAGAAGGTGTCGACTATCTAAATTTAGATTTTGCAGATTTTAATGCAGTTGTCAAAAACTACTATAAAGATATTAGTTACCATGGGAGACAAAGCAGACCCCATGGCGGCTCATGTACATTTTTTTTTTAATTTTTACTAAAAAATGTCTGCATGAGAAAGAATTACACATCTATCTAAATTTTGAATAGTGGTTATTAAATTAGTGTTAATATTCTTTATCTTTTTCTTCTTTCTTTGCTAGAAAACGTCATGTTTATGGTAGAGATTTTGTAACGTTGCACATAAATAAGATTTTTTATAATGGTCGATACATATCGAGTTTATATAATTGCTTTTTGTATTTAAGTAAACGTTACTTTTTTGTTAGAATCATAATAACTTTTGTCTTAATTTTATTAAATTTTGATAGTATAAATGGTAAGAAACTTTTATTTTTATTTATTAAGTTTTCCATTTGTATTTAGATTTTTCATGCTATTTTGTTCAAAACTTCCGGTCATCACCATCAATCAGTCCTTTTCTGTCCAATATTGAAGTTAGGCCTACCCTGGTTTTCTCCAGTTTTTTTCTCTCTTCGGTCTGATCCACTTTTTGGTAGCCACCTTTATAATTTAGACGGACCAGCGCGCATTAAGTTTTCCTTGATTTCTCCTCACTGTTTTCCGCTCTGTAATTTTCCTGCTCCAGCAATCATCACATGTTCTGTCCACCGCCACTTTAGTTTGGATTTTTTATTTGGAATATTTGTGACCTTTGCGTGCTCTCGTTCGCTGTTGATCTTTAAGTAAGATCCCAAGCGTAGATAGTTCCATGGCTCTTTACGCACTTTTTGGCAGGACATATTGCTAGCTTTAAGATGTGTCTTACGTTTCTGTATGCTGCCAAACCCATACGCAAGTTTGATTTCTTCCATTTTTTTCCTTGCAGGTTATTGACCCAAATATATTTTGTAACCACCGTAAGTTCTTGGTTACTTTTAATTGGAGATATGGTATTCGTTGGTCATTACCATAGTTGGTATAATTAGCTTTTAAACCAATATTCCTGGCCAATAAATCAGATATAACTTTCCTGCGCATGGTGTCTTCCCTCATGCATTGATAGTTTGTTTCATAACCTTTTTAAGTTTTTTGTTAAGTGATGTAAGAGGTGGGTTGGGATCAGAGTTTATATCCGTTCCAGGGCAGGTCTTTACGAAGTTTTAGGTTAGCAAAAGCTCGCTTCAAATAATAACCAATGACAATAAAAAAAATTATAAAAATTATTTAGGCTTATGTCACTCCATCCCGATCCGCTAGGAAAATATGACAGAAAAGCTTATAAATCACGAAAAAAAAAAATTTTATAGCCAAAATGCGTTTTGAGTCCGAACTTTTGATTTTTGTCCGAAATTTTGAAGTGACTCCTTAACATACTTTCTGAAAACGTCACTGGGTACATAGATACATCATTTGTGCCAGGAAACGTCAAAATTTTAATTTTTGTAACAATTATCTACATACAAACAAGTTGCGTAACTTTTAAATGCATTTATTTATATTTAAACTAAAAAAATATAATTTACATAATTTATAACATATATTTAATATATTATTTCCTCTTAGTGTTCCTAATTATAAAAATGACATACTTTTTTCAATGATATATAAATTGTGAAAACAAATGCTGTTGGTGAAGGTTAACTGGATTGTTCTGCATAGATACGTATACACGTTCTATTCACTATCCTCTCGCACAATATTAATATTCATATTTCAAAATCAGCTCTGCCAATAAAATTTTAACAAACACATTCCAACAATGATCACTCCCCGAAACAAAAATATTCTCAGTTTTAACATTGAAGCACGTAATTATAGAAAAAATTCTTTAAATAATATATATATATTAAAAAAAACACTGAAAATTGCTGTTTTGTTAGGAATTTTTTTAAACATTTAGTAAAATTTTCTTTGCTAATGTCTTATCATTTAAGCCATTGGTTCCCAAACGGTGTTCCGCAGAACTCTGATGTTCTGAAAAGTCACTTTAACTGTTCCGTGAAAATATCAAATAACCAATTAAAAATTGTTGCAAAAAAAATCCGAAAAAATAGCAAAAAAGCACTAAAAAAATTATTATTATTTTTCACGTCAAGGAATCGCAGATCCTGAGAAATTTAGAAGAGGAGATGAAGTATCGCATTAAATTTGAGAATTTTTGTTGAACCACTGTATTTTAAGTGAGACGATTCCAATTTTTTCTCTTCAATAATGGAGTTATTTTGTAGCAATGTCTTTTATTTTCATTGCGCCCTTAATTTCTCCCTACTTTAAGGAATATGTTGCACTGTAGTGTTTCGCACAAAAAAAAGTCTGAGTTAAGTGTACCCCGACTTCAAATAGGTTTGGAACCACTGATTTAGGCTGTTCGTTCAGTAGTCAAATTTGTGTTTAAATAAAAAAAAATCAAATAGTCCCTTTATTTTTGTTTTTAGGTAAAGGTTTGACGATTTAGCTAAAATTGTACGGAGTGAACTTCTTCTTGTAGGGCCTTCTCCCTTTACTGAGTTGAATAATAATCTTGGGAACTCCATTTTGCTCCTGGGCAACTTTAAATAATTCGTGTGCTCTCTTGCTTGTCCAAACTCTAATATATCCACGATATCCTCTTTCATCCTAGACCTCGTCTTGTCTCAATTTTTCCTTATAAACTTATTATTTCCATAACGTTTTTACCTTTCGTGGGAGTTTTTGGTGCTCTATAAAACAGAAACTCTTCTTTAATGTCCACCATGTAAATATATCTTACGAAAACGAGTAATTGGGAACATACACTAAAATCGATGGACTATTCAAGTTAAAAGGAAAAGACAGGGCTTGCTTTTTTTTCTGATAAAATTTGTTCTGTCACATCTATGGACATGTCTGAAATGCGTTTTTGAATTGTGTTGTTGGTCAAGGATATATTAAGCATTTTATTCTCACTTGCTTCTCCAAGAACTAGCTTAACACACTTTAAAAAACAAGGTTTGATGAGGATTTTTGCAATTGTATGGGGCTTTTTAGTTTTTGCAACTTTGATTTTTAATCGACGACGACGACCCCCGAAAAAATCCAAGTCCACGCACCGGTTGGGAACCGCTGGTCTTAGGTATAAGCAGCATTCTATAAAGTAGCCATATCCCAAATGCTTCGTGCCTGTTCTTAGTATTGGCTATACGTGTCCATGAATCTACCCCATACAACAATATTGAGTGAATGTAACACTATACAAATTTACATCTAGTTTCCAGGTTAAAGCTTTAACAGAAAAGAAGTTTCCTAAATATTGAAACTACGGCCATTTTAATTTTAACTCAGTTTGTGATCTGAATTAAAGTCCTCCGTTATCCAGCATCCCAGATATCAAAATTTAGATACTTCTTCAAGTGGTTTTCCATTTACGTTTATATTTACTCGCAAATCTAGTGTTCTACTAATGACTATGACATTGGTTTTGGTTAAATTAATTTTCAGTTCAAGCCTTATTTTAGTCCGTTCGCTTGTTAAACTACAGTTATTGGCTGTAGAGCTAAGACCATTAATCGTTGTGGGTTCGAGTCCCACTCCAGCAAAACTCTTTTAAATAATTTAATTATTACCGGTCCATGGTGAATGAATGTGAAAATATAAAAATATATAATTGGAAACGCTTATAACCGAAAAGATAATGCCAATAAAAATTTGGTTGTTTATGAAAAATTGGAAAAAGGAATATTTTTTAATCCTTATGTTTTGTGATAACACAATTTTTAATTAATTGAATTTTCATAACCAGTCATGATGATGTAAAAAGTTAGTGCAATAGGTCAACTTTAAATGCCAATGCCTTCCACACCATGACGTTTAATTTTGACTCTTGCTGCGAAATACATTAGTAATCTAACCTACACTCTAATAAAAGAGATAATTTCCTTTATTACAGAGACGGGTGGTTATGGGCTCCATATGGGTACATTTTTTTGTGTTTCTTATAATTATAGGACAGATTTCGGGCATTCATTTTGATATAATAACAATTTTTACTTTCATTGTCGAAGTAAATGAAAGTATTGTAATCGCAAAAATTTTCGAAATCGAGATTTGACTTCCCCCATTCAGAAGTTGTTTTCTAAGTGGTGTCTGCCTGTCGATCTGTGTGTGTGTGTGTGTGTGTGTGTGTGTGTGTGTCTGACTTTCTGTGTCCTCTCTACAGCGTAGAGAACTACACTGATCGGCCTGGAAATTTATATTTAAGCTTTTAACAAAAATCGGGCAGTGTCTTTTGGCTAAAATCCACCAACCCGAAGAGGGTTATTTAAGTTTTTCTGTTTTTTGCAAATACTTCAAAAACTATCAAGTTTATGGAAAAATCATAATGTACTCTAATGATTTTTCCATAAACTTGGTTAAGGTTAAGAAATTTTTAAATAATTTTGTTTTTATAATTTTTTTTAAAGTTTAATATTTTAAGAATTCATGCTACTTCCTAAGCAACATATTTATTGAAATTATTCCCATCAAGTTGCACACATATACGTCACTATAATCAGCTGACAAATAATGAAATATGGTCATATTCAATAAAAAATGACAGATGTCACTACCGAAGTTATTGGCAACATACATTTCAGCAAAATTAAATTACGGAGACACACTGCTAACCTAATTAGCTGATAATTATTGAAATGTACTTAGTTTTTGTAAAAAGTAACGGATGGATCTCAAATTCGTAAATAAAATTCGGTAAACACACCACCGTTTTTTTTCTAATAACAATAATAATAATAAGCATAGACATTGAATTGAAAAACACTTTGATTAATATTATACTTTTTATTATTATTATTTTTTTTAATCTCTATTTATTTCTTAGTAAATAAATCGCAAAAGTACAAAAACCTTTCACACATAATTTAAACAAACTTGAAAATGTGGGAATTTAATTGAAATAAAAATGATTTTTTTGTGTGGTAGGTAATAAAATTTTTTATTTAATCTCTTCACGGTGTATTATAGTTACAACAATACGGTATCAAATGAAATTATGGTAGGTGTATGGTCTCCCACATAGTCCAACATAAAATGATATAACAATCCTGTAAAGTGCAGGCGTTCCAATCAGAAACATTGGTGTATAAAAAAGTATGGCGGCGGATCTTTTAGCGTTTTAATTTGAATTATTCGTTGAACCAAAACTAAACTTTACTCTTATGCATGATTTTATACCTTATGTACGATTACAAAACAAAGAATAGAAAAATAAACGATAATAATACCTAAAGAAATTCGATAGAAGTTGAAAAGTTAAAAAAAAAAAAAGAAGAAGTATTGGAAATATGTTATATTTACATTTTTACGGCTCGACAAACATGGGCTTTTAGCACCATATGATAATATATCTATAAACTAGTAAAGATAAGCAAAGTTTAATATTTATTTATAGTAATCGTGCAAAACTTTGGTTTTGAGATTGGAAGAATTGACCATTTTTGGCAAGTATTTGTGTATATGAATTTCTGCAAAACGTGTTGCAACAAGGAAATTTCAAGTGGAGGACACTCCATATTTTTACCATTTAAAGAAATGTATTAATTTGAAAAATTTTAGTCAAAGGCATTATGACAAAATCATAAAAAAAAGGAGGTGTGGTCACTACACTACTTTCATTTACGAATTTTAAACATATCCGTTACTTATAATAGAAATATAACTATATTTCATTAATTATCAGCCAATTAGGGTAGTAGTATGTCTCCGTAACATTTTGTTGTGAAATGTATGTTGGCATTGGCAATAACTCCTATAGTGACATCCGTCAGTTTTGAATGATAATAATAACCTATTTTATTAATTGTCAGCGAATATAATGAAAGTCTGCTACTGCTACTTGATGGAAATAAATTCAATAAAATGTTGCTTAGTAACGAACAAGGATGAGTTCTTGTATGTTAAATTTAAAAAAAAATATATAGCAAAAAAATTTATTAAAAATTTAATTCAAAAAACTTTTGTAATCTTATGATTTTTCAATAAACTTAATAGTTTTTGGAATATTTGCAAAAAACCGAAAAACCTAACCAATTAGTACCAATTCCGGTTGGTGGATTTTAGCCAAATTTACTGGGATCCCTCAATTTTTTGTTAAAAGCTTAAATATGAATTTTCAGGCCAATCACTTTAGCCGTCTAGGCTGTAAAGAAGAGACAGACAGACAGACAGACACTACTTCGAAAGCAACTTTTTTTAAATAAGGGGATTCGAAAACAGATTTTTCTGCAAAAATCTCGATTTCGAAAATTTTCGCGATTACTGTACTTTCTTTTACTTCTTAAATAAAAGTAAAAATGTAAAATAATTTAGGAAATTGCAGTTTTTTGGCACAATTTTCATAAAAAAAAACCAACACCATAATACCAAACTAAATTATAATAAATTTATATTAATTTTCGGGATCATGTTTTTGATCCAAATGTTGCGAGAAACTCTGAAATTCATAATTAAGGAAAAAAATTAGCTGTAAATACTATTACAATACTTTCGATTTGATCACTAATTTTTTAATCCACTTTTGACTTTTTTTCACCTATTTTCTAAATTAGATCTGCACCATTAATTATATTATCTTCTAAACCAATTTATGCACACTATTATATACAGAGTGGTCCAAATTTAGTAGCCTACAATGGGTATTGTTCTTATTATCTTATTATTTAACAT
This sequence comes from Gymnusa sp. GC000175, assembly GCA_030264735.1. Lineage (NCBI taxonomy): Eukaryota > Metazoa > Arthropoda > Insecta > Coleoptera > Staphylinidae > Gymnusa > Gymnusa sp. GC000175. The sequence goes on from JARJDX010040564.1 coordinate 9,052, forward strand.
AGAGACTTGCTTAAATGCACATTGTTGTGTAGGTTTCTGTGCCAACTTAGACTCTGTTGAGAAATTTTCAAAATTCCAAACATTAAAAAAAATTGAAAATCGCGATTTTCTAAAAAGTGAAATTTCTCCGTAATTATAAAAGATACAAAAAAAGTTTCGTATCAAAATTTACTTGACTCAATGAAGGAAACTTAAAACTGCTGTCAAAATAAAATGTAAGATGGTGGTTTTCGAGATATTAATAGCAAATTTCATATTTTAAATGAACACCATATTTGATTTTTTACATAAATAACTTTAATACAAATTTTGCTGCATAACAAGAAATAAATGATGACCTTATTGTTATGTCATTGATATAATTTCTTATTCAGCACCCTTCATTGACGCAGTGTGCAGGTGCAATTTCTCTTGTTCGCGTTTATGATAATTATTGCTAAAATAAAATTCTTAGTGACGGTTTAATTGCTTCATTAAGCATCATTAATCTCATCAGCGATAGAAAGCTATGTAATAATATTTTACATTAATTAAAGCGTTTAGTATAAGTTTCTTTATACATATTTAATTAAAATTCTTTGTCTTGAAGAAAATACAATGAATGCTCAATTGATTATAATTTAATTTATTTAAAAAAAATTAAACAATTTACTTGGTGGTTTGGTGTTTTAAAGGCGTTCGTGACATTTTTTATTTTAAAACGAAATTGAATTCAATACATCACTTGATTTCATTGAATTCGATTTCAAGTCTTGGTGTTACGATAAAAAAATTTGTAATTTTTTTGGTCAATATACATACAGTGATACCATGATTTGCAAGGTTTTTTATTGAACAGTTTTGATATTGCGCGGTATTAGGTTATTACAACTAATATTTTGGAATGCGCCAAAAAATTTCGGATTGCGCGATTTTTTTCAAAAAAATTATAATAAAATGTGCATATTATGTAATTTTACTAACTTTTTCATTAAAAATTTTTCATAACTATGTATTTATTTCAATCGGTGAAAATATTAAACAAATGCCTAACAAATAATTCGCTTTGTGCGATTTTGAACTTCTCGGTGTTTTTTTCTATCTCGCAAATTGGGAGAACACTATATAAAACAGAGTTACTGATGAAATTTTATGAAAATGTCAATCAAAATCAGAGATAAGGCATAATTTAAAATAAATGATGCTAGTTATGTTACCCATAAGTTTTCAACAATTTAGATTACCAAACGTTTAATAATTTTTTAATTCAAAACGAAAATTAGCATGGAAATCAAGGCCCTTTTAGTGTGCTTGTATTAAATATACCTTATATGTTGCATAGATTAGTTTATGGAGATCAAACTTAATGTATTCAAGTTGAGTTTCGTCGTAAATTATATTGGAGATACTTAAGTTTAAATGATTTTGTACCAAACAATAGATGATTATGTTAGATTAAA
>JARJDX010040589.1:0-10208 GCA_030264735.1 Gymnusa sp. GC000175
AGGTGTCATTCGATAGATTTTTAAAAAATATTGAATACGTGTCTTTCTGTTCTTCCATCAGATGCGTATTTCTCGAGATATTTGACCGTCCCGGAACTTTTTGTACACCCGGTATAAAGTTTTAAAATAAATATAAATATTGTATTAATAATTAAAAATTACTAAACATTTTAACATTAACCTTAAATAATCTTAATTCAAAACATCAATGAAGATAGTTGCGACGTAAAAGTTGCACATTGGCTTGTTCAGAATACGAATTTTTACACCGATGTAAAATTTGACATAACATCGCGATGGCCATTTTTGCTTAATTGAATGGACAACGAAAACACAATAATTTTGTGATCATAGATCTTTACTAATGTAACACGTATTTCATCCATTGATGATGGTCGGAAATAGGTACTGACATGTACTTGATAAGCTTTAAACAATGCAATCAAGCAATTACAAATAGTATTAGAATTAGACAGTTTATCGATCTCTGTATACATTGGTTTACAATTTATAGCACTTAAAGATGTAAACAGGTTTTTTTTGGGAGTATAGATAAAATTGTTTACTTGAATCTATTAGATTTTTTACGACAAACCCTTTAAAATTTAAAATACATTTATATTTTTTTTTGCAAATATCTTAAGAGAAATTACATTTATAAAATAAATTACGTCAAAAAGTAGGTTCTGAATAAAATATTGATCAATGGCCAAATATTTACCGAAAGTAATGATTTATTAAACTATCAGGAAATTAAAAGAAACAATGTTTAAAATAAAATTTAAAAAGAAATAATTTTATAATTTTTTAAATGATTTTTCTCGAAAATAGAACTGTTTAAATAAGAATTTTTAAAATATCTTAAAAATTTAGACGTGGGAGTATTGGTTAGTTTTTTTTTTACTCTAAATTTCTTAAAAGAAAGTAACGTGGTGGCCATTCCATTATTTTAAAAAAAGTTAAATCTCTGATAATGAAAGTACAAAATTTAAAATAAACTGAACAATGCTTATAATAACACATTAAGTGTTAATAACATTTTCTATTTATTTGAGAAATCATACATGCATTATGTCACCGATTCTTAACCTGGGATACGCGAAGTACCATCGGTACGGATTGTACCCTCTGTCAATGATTTTTTTTACATAAACTGATATTTGCAAAAAATCGAAAAAGGTAATAATTTTATTACCACTTCCGGTTGGTGAATTTTAACCAAAAATCATTCTTAATCTCATCCTTTTAAGTACCTATTTTTTTTTTTTAATGAAAATGGCAAAGAAAACTTGGTGCTCCTCCACTGACCTTATGTAGAAATTTTGGGTCGCCAGCGAAAAAGGTTAGAATGCTCTAAGAAAATGGTGCAAAATGGTAGTACAAATGTGGGAACACTAATTTATTTCCAAAGCTTTCGGCGACAGCAACTTTGTTAACCACACTATTAGTGATACTCCGAAACCTGTATTGCTACTAATTTTCATTAGATGGAAACACAATTTTACGTGGATTCGGAAGCACTGGAGTTAGATAATTACCCAGCTAGTCATTTCTAAAATAGGACATAAAAAGTTGTTGTAAGATTCGAACCAACGATCTTGAATATATCAGACTGATACATAGACCGTTAACTGGACTTATAAAGAATTAAGAGCAGCAATATTCAGCGAAGAAGTCTATAGTTACAACTCCAAGTGTAAATAGAAGCAGAAAAAAAATGCCAAAAAAAGTAAATAATCCTCTAAGGAAAAGGAAGGCCAGCTAAAAAAATATTTAAATTTTATTTTATATTATATTTAAAGAACCAGTATCATTAACAAAATAGGCAATAAGCCACATTAACCTGCTTCTTTGAAGTAATAAACTTATAAGAACAACCAATAAAACTAATTATAAATCAAACCTTCGTAGATACTACAAAGCAGATGTAGTAAGTGTTTTAAATTTGGAAAATAACCTTAAAGCATTGGAAATTAATCGCTCATGTCGCTTTTGGGTTTTAAGATGAAAGAATTAATTTTGGATGTCAAGAAAACGACATTAATACCTCAAGACATTGACAAGAGTAAAAAAGAAAGAGATTCATTGCAAAAAAGCAGCTCGAATAAGATAAGAAAAATACCGCGAAAAATACATAACAATTGTCGACCTGAACGCCAAAGTTGTTATACTAGAATCAATCACCGATTAACGATAAAAACGAGAATGCCCTAATCACCTCTGCAGACCTTATAATCTAAAAATAAATAACACCCACTTTAAACAAAAGGCCCCAACATAAAGTCACCTGGAAAAATATTCGGCATCAAAAATCCAAAATCAATATATCCAAGAAAGCAATAAGCAAACACAAATGAAAGACCTGTTAAAAAACGATAGGAACGAACGTAGTGGATGCAGCTAACGAACAAAAAAGAAATGCTGGAACAAAACTACAAAACCAAACCATGACAAAAACCACAAAATAAAACTTGTGATGAGAAGCTTGTAATAGCTGGACCGGTGTAGGGTACGGCTGCTCTAAACGAGATGGCAGGTTTTCTTCCGATGACAAGCAAATAGAGTTGCCTACCATACACAGAGGTGCAGTAAACTTAAAATGATACATATGGCGTATGGCTTTACATCTATGCTCCTTTTACTTTGTAACGTCGATATCACACCATCGTTTTACCGCAAACCCCCCGTGTTTCCCTTATCTACACTTTTATGTTTAAATAGCGGAGACCGTGGATCATTCAGTCTCTTGAGCTCCTGGCTTATTTTGACCTCCTACCTACCCTTTCTTTCTAGTCTGACAAGTCGCAGCATATGTCCTCGGATTGCCAGCTAGAGTCCTTGTTTGATTTGCTAGTCCAGTTGTCGCAGCGTATGTCCTTGGCCATCAGCTGGCATCATACCGCACTGTAACCGTTACTGTCCTGCCAGGCTAATAGTCGCAGCGTAAATACTTGGTTTGTCAGCTGACACTCACCCCGTGCGCACAAACATAACTAATAAAATATCTTAAAACCAATACATCTACTAACATATAAATAAACCAGCAACAGAAGAAATCCCAACACCCACAGGTGTAAGACAAAGAGACTCGGTAAACCCCCTAAAATTTAAAATCGTTATGGATGAAATATAAAACTACGTTAAAGCTTGGAAATAAGATAAAGGCTAACAACAGGATAAATAAAAATAATCTGCTGCACCAATGACAAAATGAATGCAGCCGAAGCAAAAACACTAGTTAATGCGGGTAAGATTATCATATGCAAATTGATTATCGGCAACGACACAATACAATAGGTCCCAACGTTAGATTATAAAGGGCTCATCTAACAAAGACAGAACACACTAAGTTAGAACCCAAACAAATAAAACCGGTAGAATATGTGGTACTCTTCGAAAACTTATATGGGCAAATAAATCTTTAATTAAACAAGCTAAAACAAGAATTTATAAAATATGTGTCAGACCAATAATAAGTAACAGCATAGAAGCAAGAGCGGGCAGCACCTGAACAAAAAACATCTTAGAAATAACCAAAATTAATATACTCATAAACATAACAGAACACGCACTAAGAGACAGAAATAGAAACACGTCTATAAGAAATGAAAGCCAAGTAAAAGACATGATCAAATGGGATTTAAAAACTGCCTGAAATGATCATGTTAGTCTAATTGATACAGACAGAGTAGCAAAAATCACATGGGATGGTGCCCAAAAACTTGTAGATCTCTGGACAGATAAAATGGATATCAACAGAAATAAATAAATTATAAGTTACAAGCCAACAGGCCTAAAATGAGACGAAAAAGTAGAGGAAGATATTAATGACACACTGCCTCAGATTAACACACAAAAAACAAAATAAAAAATAATTATAATAATAAACAAAAACAAGTGATGCAATATATTAATTGCTTATTAATATTTGCGGAGTAGCGTAGCGGTAAAACGCAGAACTGGCATTAGAGAGGTCCGGGGTTCAAATTCGGCTCGATTTATAACTTTGGATTTAAAATTTCTCTCTGCTCCCGGGTGGTTCGGAAGTTACCTTAAAAGCTGTATGTCCCCTCTGTGACGTAGCACCTGCCCTGTTACTCAAATTAGGGAAATAAAAATTAGGCCAAAAGTCGACATTTTCTACACTTGAAAACGAGAGCTCTCGCTTAAAAACGGCTTAATACATACGACTATAAGTAAAATTTTTCTGCCATTATTTTATAATTGAGCCACTCTTTATTTTATATTTTGATAAACTGGTTCTTGTAAATGCTCAGATTCTACAAGGTAAAAACTTTTGAGCATTTCTGACAAAAAACACCAAAATGTCATAATTAGTTGTAAAACCTCTTTTTAAAACTAAATTAACTTTATTCAATATTTAATGAACTGCCTTGCATGTAGCAATAACATAATTTGGTTTAATATTATTGTAACTTTATATTAAAAGTTATTTATATGTAAATTGTTGACAATTGCGCGCTAATTCTGACATAGCACAATTCCAAATATTGTTTGTTATTACAAATTAAACAACAAACTCCAGATTAAGAAACCGAGCCTTTTCCATATTTTTATTTAGATTTCCTCCTTAACTTCCTCATTGACTCTTATAGTCTTTTGGTTTCTGTACAGATTAATAATTACTAGCAATTGAAGCTCTACGTGAGGGAATTTTCTCGACTGCGAATGGTATATCATTACCATGACGCAATAATATACAAGGCATACAAAATTCGTTCAAAATACGATGATTCACACATAAAATAATAAAGTAAGTTATTTTAAAACTTTACCTGATCAACTAATAAGCTTGTTTTTAAATATTTATTACCAATTTTATACGGAAAAGTTTTTTTTATGGGGTGTTATATTAAAAAAAAAATTTATGTATTATTGATTATTGATTTTAAACCTGAAAATTAAAATAGTGATAAACTTATTTAAGTGTATTTATTTTTTTTTAAATATTTTTCTTGTAAATTTGATTTTGATAAATGTTAAATCTTTTCGTACACGACCGCTTGTTCATCATTTTTTTGTCGGGGCGTCTTGGAATAATATGAACGAAAAAAATTATAATAACAATTAATGGGAGCAACATAAATCATTCCCTAATGAAAAATATGTCATCGGAATATCATAGATCATTAATTCATAAGAAGGCTTACTTTCACTTTAATTTATTCAAATGAAATGTTGGTAAATTATTCACCAAACACAATTTAGTTCATTAATCATACATCACATCTTTATAATGCAACAAATTGACTTAATTAATGTTCAAGAACATCATCATCAAAATAAAAAAATAGAAATTAATATTTAAATCGCAATTTTCTTCTTCTTGCATCATTGTTTAAAGTTTTGCCATTCTAAAATTTTATACTTACCGACTAAAAACATGCATGTTAAAAATAATATACAGGACGTTGCCACTAAGATATGCCCCTCCGAAATATCAATGTTTTTAATGATTTTAAGAAATTGCTAAATTAGGACAAATTTAATATGCAGCAATACAAAATATTGTTTTCTTACAAAAAGCAGATCGTTATAGAAAAAGGATCGCTAAAAAATGCAGTTCTGTGTACACCACAGAGACGTGGTTTCCAAATTTTTTGTCCTGGTGACTCTTTTTCATCAGTGTCTCTAGGCCATTCTCCATTTTAATTTATATTACTCAAAAACAAAAAAAAAAGTCTGCAACTTTATTTTATGGAAACTTACGTTGGCAATAACTTTACTAGTATCATCTGCCACATTTAAAAAATATGTCCCTGCAACTTGATGGAAATAATTTTATCAAAAATGTAGGGTCAACCAATATCAATGAAGTATGTGCCAAGCCAACCTCTTTAATTAGACCTGCCCCTGCCTAAAGTTACCAAAAGTGAAGTGCGCTCAGTCATAATAACACTAGACCAAAATAAAGCTTCCGGGTACGACTTTATAACAGCCAAGGTAGTAAGAGAATTACCTGAAGAAGACATTACCCTATTAACCCAACTATATAATGCTATACTAGGTAAAGGCTTTTTCCGGACTTTAGTATCATTACAATTAGAGATACCTTTTATTGTGTGAGGCAATGAAAGGTATCTCTAATTGTAATGATACTAAAGTCCGGAAAAAGTCCAGAATATGCGAAATCCTACCACCCAATCAGCTTACTACCAGTAGCTTCTAAAGTGATGGAAATCTTAATCTTAAGCAGATTGGGGCCGATTAATAATGAGAAAAAACTAATGCCGGACTACCAGTTCGGGTTTAGGCATAATCACAATACTATTGAGCAAGTTCATGGACTTGGTAATAAAATAAACTTAGCCTTCGAGCTGAAACAATACTGCACCACTGCCTTTATAGTCATTTCTCAGGGCTTCGACCATGTTTGGCAAAATAGCCTTTTATATAAGATCAAAAACACTCTACCAATCAATAACTTTATCTTTATCAAATGCTGGGCCCAATTATTAATACCTTCTACAGGTACATGTGCTAATGATACGGCAGTTCCAGCACTTGACAACAATCCAAATGGTGCTACAAGGAAGCTACAGAGCAGTCTCAATAAAATCTAGATGTGGCTGAAAGTCTGGCGAATTAAACGAATCAAAATTCACCCAAGCAACATTTACCACACGTAGGTATACTTGTTCACATGCCTTTTTAAACGGAGTCCAAATCCCACGAGATAAGGTGGCTAAACCTAGGAATCTACTTGGATCGAAGGCTGAAGGGACAACATATTTATCAAACTCTACTGGATGCTGAACAAGAAATCACAAATGATACTCGAAAACAATCTGCTTGTATATAAATGCATTCTAAAACCCATGTGGACTTATGGCCTACAACTGTGGGACATATAAGTAAACTCTAACATTTATATACTGTAAAGGTTTCAATCTAAAACACTTCGCATAATAGTTAACGCACCTTCTTGGTAAATAACTAATATAACTGTTAGGGAAGAAATCAAGAAACAAATTGACACATACAAACACTGCATCCTTAACCACTCAAACAACGACAAACCTTATAAATTAAAATGCAAAATGCAAAAGACACAACAAGATGTACTAAAACAAATAGAGAAAACGAAATATGTATGTGTCCACTGGACAGATCCGTGCAACCCAAATAACACCTTAACCTACCACCCAATGTCCAGAGGACAGATTGCATTATTATTAACACAAACAAAAATGTAGAAACAAGAGTTTTTAAAATTTTAAATTAAAAAAAATATATTCAGAACAAAATTTGTTAAAATTTTAATTCATATACAAAAAATTAAAATTTCCAGTCGGCTTTGGCTAAAATCTTTTCGGTTTTTAGTAAATATTTTAGAAAATATCAAGTTTTTGGAAAAAACATAAAAGTTCAAAAGTATTTAGAATAAAGTTTTTAACATATTTTGTTCTTATCATTTTACTTTCATTTACAAAGTAAATTGAAGTATAGTAATCGCGACAATTTCCAAAATCGAAATTTTTGCGTAAATATCCGTTTTCGACCTCCCTCATTTAAAAAAGTTGATTTCAAAGTGGTGTCTGTGTGTGTCTGTCTGACTGTTTCCTCTCTACAGCCCTGACGGCTAAACTGATCGTCCTGAAAATTTATATTTAAGCTTTTACCAAAAATTGGGAGGTCCCAGTGACTTTTGGCTAAAATCCAAAAATGGAAAGTGGTAGTTTTTTGGTGAGGTTTTTAGGTTTTTTGCAAATATTTCAAAATCTGTTGAGTTTATGAAAAAAAAAACATAAGAGCACAAAAATGTGTAAAAATAAATTTTACACAAATTTTGTTCCTATCATTTTTTCAAAATTATCAGTGTAATTATTCATATCAAGTTGCAGAGACGTAATGTCATTTGATCAGCTGACAATAAATGAAATAGGGTTTACTACCCGTCAAAAGTGATAGACGTCAATAATTGAATGATTATTGCCAACATACATTTTAACATCTTTAAATATGATAAGAAACATCTCAAATTAGTAAATGAAAGTCGTGTGGTGACCACACCTTCATTTTTTTTCTAAATTAAACATTTAAAGAACTCATCCTTGCCGTTGCTAAGGAACGTTTTATTGAATTTATACTCATCAAGTCATAAAATTCAGCTGACAATTAATGAAATAGGTTATATAATTTATATCATTCAAAAGTGACGTATGTCACCATCTTTGTTATTGCCAACACTTCAATAAAATGAAGTTGCATGGACATGCTGCCAACCTAATCGGCTAATAATTAATAAATGAAATATAGTTATGTTTTTTTTTTAAGTATCGGATATGTATTATATTCGTAAATGAAAGTCGTGTGGAGACCACACCTCCATTTTGTTTATAAATGAGCAAATGAGCATTAAATTAAATTAAATACATCTCCCAAAGCATTACTGCCTCCATTAACTGTGAACATTTTTTTTATAAGTTTTATAATAATATTAACTTTTAGTTGCTTGTGATCTCTTGGGTCACGTTACCTCAAATGTACTTTATGTTGGCAGCATTTTGCTACATTATCTTTAATTCACTAGAGGCCTGCCATTATGACATAATATTTATTTCGGCAAATTTAAAACAAAACATTTTTACAAACTTAATTATTGTTACAATTTTTTTAATGTTCGGTTGTTGGCCCCGATATCCTTTACCTATGTTCCTATGTACACAGGCTAAAAATGCGCAAATCTCAAGTTCGTGCTTACAAAAAAGCTTCTAAAACATTTTCAAGGATTGGTGGGTTATTGCCAAATAACAAATTGCCATCATAATATATTCGCAACTCTTCATTTTCATGGAGAGCTAAAAAACTTGTACTCGTGACATATCTTAGTATTTAAGAATACAACAACATGGATAAACTTGGGTGGATTATATGAGAGGAAACCTTTACAAAATTGCCAAAAGAGCATTTGCTAGAAAAATCTCTTTAGGGAAGATACTTTAAATTATTAAGAAGAAGAGAGTATTGGCTCAAGAAGCATTAGCTTTAGGATTTACACCGCGTGTAAGGATAAAACACTTTAAATGGAATTTAAAACGTCAAGACTGGCCTTAAAACAGATATAATAAAAGCCAAAAAGTAAAGACGAAAGGATTGTGATATCGATAATGATCGATGATTTATATGTAGAATTAAAACCACAAAATAAAGAGTGTAGAAGAGAATCTTGCTGCCAATGAATGATCAAGTAGATGTAAAAAACCTTAAACCTAATTGCACTTACTATTTGTTAATGCAACGCTAGAGAACATGTAAATGCAGGTAAAAAAAATGAGGTAAAGTAGTGACAAAAGCATAAAAATATGGAATAATATTGAATCAGCATGGAACTTCAAATGGGGTCATAAAATAGATGACGGTTATCTAGCCACAGCTCATGCTGAACGCCTCTTTTAGATGCCATAGGAAGGTAAATCCCGATTCTTCTGAAGCGTTACACGCGTGTGACTAATAAAATGGTAAATGCCTTTTGCAAGAGTAAATGCAATTTGCACCTATTGTGCATATTCTTTCAAAATTAAGTTCATCTTTATCATTTGGTGAAAAAAAAGTCATAATAAATTAGCCTTCACATAATAAACTCATATGTTAAGTTAGTATCCTGGGTAAATTACCTAAATTGTATGGAAAAATTTCAGCACAAGGGCTCCAGCCTGCACTTAAATTCTATTTGGCCCATTTCCGAAGCGTTTTAAAAAATTGCCTGTCCTGCCAAAATACTATTTATATCATAAAAGAGCGGCATCAAGAACGCATTTACAAATTGAATAACGACTCTTCAGAAAGTGACTGTGAATTTTACGACTTAGCATCTACATAGGTAGGGCGAAACCACGGTCCTATACACATGTCTAGAAACTCGAGGCTGTTTCCTATGTGAGAACTGAGTCAGTTAAGTGTCAACTGTCGCGTAGTACCAAAAGGGTGGCGCATGAGTCGAGGGATGTTGATAAAAAAATTTATTGTGTTTTTAACATTTTATTATGTATGTAATATGTAACATTTGAGTAAAGTATTTCACTTAAAATGTGCGGGTATTATCAATCCATCTTTGTATGGCGGGGCTTGAAAATAAGACGATATGGTGCAACATACTTAGATCCATGCGCCACCTGGTAGCTGAGCGAGGGGCTACGAGTTTGACGACACGTAAGAGACTCATGTCAAACAATAGAGTTTCCAGA
>JARJDX010040599.1:0-10430 GCA_030264735.1 Gymnusa sp. GC000175
AAAAGGTTGAGAACCTCTGCTTTAAATAAATATATAAATTAATCAAAGTAAACATTAAAATTTAAATCATAGTTAACATATAATTTATAAATACAAACTTCATTAAATTTTTTTTATAAAAAATATTTATACATTAATTTATTACATTTATTTACTTGAAAGTGACCACTGGTCGAAACATGTCGAAGTATGTTTAAACATATAAATTAAGTATTTTATGGAAATATAATTTTTATTAAATATATATTTTAATCATAAATGGAAATTATTTTAAAAAAAATATCTACAGGGGGGTCGGGCAAAAAATTTTTATAAACTAATTAATAAGGAATTAAATTTTATTTTTATTTTAAAGCTTTTAAATTGATACTACTCCTATCTTGAATCCGATCCTCAAGAACTTCTATTTTCCAAAACAATTGCATATTCCATCCTTGGTTTTCAAGTCGTTTCACAATCTTCAAAAATACCCTTCAACAGAATTATCGGAGTGGAGTGTAAAAAAATGTCTAAGTGACATTATTGACGAATTATTTATTAGTAACTCTGCAACAAGCTCTAGCGACGAGAGTGTTTAATAAACGTGCGTCTGGAGGAGTTTATAAAAAGCGTTACATACTATAATTTTTCCATGACCAAACAACCAAATAAAACAAGCAACTACTCTTATTAAACGTGAATTTCAATATAACTTACAAACTTAATGCGAAACTGACAAACGTAAAATCACCATTTAGGGATAGATATGTCAAAAAAATAATTTAAGCCGTGTTTAACAAAACTGCTGAAAAGACTAGATAAAGTACATTAGACATTTCAGGTGATGTTTTTAATGATTATGCACTCTCCAATAATTTGTAGAGCGTGCGGGTGGATTTATAAGTCCACAGTCTCTGGACGTTTCAGGTGTTTAATAATTTGGTGCCAGTACGGGCGGCTTGACAATCATGGTACGTCTAACAAACCTCAAACCATTAGTTACGCGTTCGGGCGGATTTGAAATCAATTTTATTATGGTATGTCTAAGATATTGTGTTTTTAATGATTATGCTTCCTTCAATAGTTTGTTGCGCGTGCGGGCGGATTTTAAATTATTTATATAAGTACACAGTCAGGTACATTAGACGTCTCAGGTGTTTAATAATTTGTTGCACGTGCAGGCAGACATGAAAGTCGTGGTATGTCTAAGAAATATTGTTTTTAACAATTGTCCACCCTTTAATAATTTGATGCGCGCGCGGGCAGATTTGAAATTAATTTTATAAGTACACAGTCAAGTACTTTGGACGTTTCAGGTGTTTTTATAATTTGGTGCAAGTGCGGGCGAACTTAAAAATCATGGTATGACTAAGAAATTGTATTTTTAACGATTTTGCTTCCTTCAACAGTTTGTTGCGCGTGTGGGCGGATATTAAATTAATTATATAAGTACACAATCAGGTACATTAGGCGTCTTAGGTGTTTAATAATTTGTTGCACGTGCAGGCAGACATGAAAGTCATGGTATGTCTAAGAAATAGTGTTTTTAATGATTGTCCACCCTTTAATAATTTAATGCGCGCGCGGGCGGATGTGAAATTAATTTTATAAGTACACAGTCAAGTACTTTGGACGTTTTAGGTGTTTTAATAATTTGGTGAACGTGCGGGCGGGCCAAATTAAAAATCATGGTATGTCTAAAAAATTGTGTTTTTAATGATTATGCTTCCTTCAATAGTTTGTTGCGCGTGCGGGCGGATTTTAAATTATTTATATAAGTACACAATCAGGTACATTAGACGTCTCAGGTGTTTAATAATTTGTTGCACGTGCAGGCAGGCATAAAAGTCGTAGTATGTCTAAGAAATAATGTTTTTAATAATTGTCCACCCTTTAATAATAAGATGCGCGCGCGGGCGGATTTGAAATTAATTTTATAAGTACACAGTCAAGTACTTAGGACGTTTCAGGTGTTTTAATAATTTAGTGCACGTGCGAGCGAACTTAAAAATCATGGTATGTCTAAGAAATTGTGTTTTTAATGATTATGTTTCCTTTAATAGTTTGTTGCGCTTGCGGGCGGATTTTAAATTAATTATATAAGTATACAGTCAGGTACATTGGACGTCTCAGGTGTTTAATAATTTTTTGCACGTGCAGGCAGACATGAAAGTCATGGTATGTCTAAGAAATAGTGTTTTTAATGATTGTCCACCCTTCAATAATTTAAAGCGCGCGCGGGCAGATTTGAAATTAATTTTATAAGTACACAGTCAAGTACTTTGGACGTTTCAGGTGTTTTAATAATTTGGTACACGTGCGGGCGAACTTAAGAATTATGGTATGACTAAGAAATTGTGTTTTTAATGATTATGCTTCCTTCAATAGTTTGTTACGCGTGTGGGCGGATTTTAAATTAATTATATAAGTACACAGTCAGGTACATAATACGTCTTAGGTGTTTCATAATTTGATGCACGTGCAGGCGGACATGAAAGTCGTGGTATGTCTAAGAAATAGTGCTTTTAATGATTGTCCACCCTTCAATAATTTGATGCGCGCGCGGGCGGACTTGAAATTAATTTTATAAGTACACAGTCAAGTACCTTGACGTTTCAGGTGTTTTGATAATTTGGTGCACGTGCGGGCGAACTTAAAAATCATGGTATGACTAAGAAATTGTGTTTTTAATGATTATGCTTCCTTTAATAGTTTGTTGCGCGTGCGGAAGGATTTAAATTAATGTACACAGTCAGGTATATTAGAGATTAGACGTCTCAGAAGTTTAATAATTTGTGACACGTGCAGGCGGACATAAAAATCATGATATGTCTAAGAAATTGTGTTTTCAATAATTGTCCACCCTCCAATAATTTGTTGTGCGCGAGGTCGGATTTGAAATTAATTTTATAAGTACACGGTCCAAGTACTTTGGATGTTTTTTTAATTATTTGGTGCAGACATGGTATGTCTCAGAAATGGCGTTATTAATGATTATGCTTCCTTCAATAATTTTTTGCGCATGCGGGCGGATTTTAAATTAGTACACAGTCAAGTACATTAGACCTTTTAAGTGTTTAATAATTTGTTGCACGTGCGGGCGGACTTGTAAATCATAGTATGTCCGAGAAATGGTATTTTTTATTATTTAATAATTTGTTGCGTGTGCTGGCAGACTTTATATATTCTCTCTATATTTTTAAATTTTTTTTATTGTTCTAAAGTATTTTTTACTCTACAAATTTTGATGGGTAAAACGCAGAAATATATTTATTTGTTGTAGAGTTAGAACGGTAATCGCTACGTTAATATTTCGCCAGCGTTGTTGCGTTTGGTTTTGAACTGCTACAAGCAACAATTTTTTTCTTAGCATAACTAATTGGCAACAAAAAACCCACCTTGTCCCACCGTGGCCTGCAGTTTTGTCCCCGCTAGTGTAATATACCTTCTCAGAATGACACATTTATTCAGTTCCAAATTAATTAACCTGCTAGAATTATACTAACCCATGTTCAAGGAACACAATTAATTTAATAATTCAAATTCAAATATATTATTATCTCTGTAATCTGCAAGGAAAATAATTAAATGGTAAAATTCTAAAAGATTAAAAAATAGAACACACATTTATCAAAAATATTTTTCTTACAACAAATCGAAAGCGGAAAGACTACACATCTACTGCGAGTTATTACATTTCAATTGTTGTTTAGAATAATATAATTGAAAACCAACGCGGTATGTGTCAACATTATGATAGACATGTCTTAACAAACAAAATTTTCCTGTAAACAATAAATAAAATAAAATGTTGTATTTTAAAACTATTGATTTTTATAATTTCAATTTGGTATTGCAGTTGTTTTTTATTGTAGATTTAGGTATGTTTTATTAATAAACAAATGACAAAGAACTAAAAAAAGTTATTTTAAAATTTTAAAGTGCAACATGCAAAGTAAAGCTTTAACATTTAAACCCTTACCAGATGCTTGGTAATAAAAATCCAAATAATCCAATGAAATTTGTTGTCACAATAAATTGGCATAACTATACACCACATAACAATTAAAATATTACATACACAAATATTATTTGTTACAAATTTAGATATTTTTTAATAAAATCTCACACTTTTATAACGCTTTTTATTACATACAAATTATTAAAATGTCAAAACTTATTGGATAAATACAAAAGTTTTTAGGCGCATGGCATATAAGAGATTACGAACTCCGGCATGAACCTACTCTACCAGCAGCAAGCGTTGTACTAATAATTGAAAAGACAAGTTTGAATAGCGAGCGCAGGGGAAACGCATGCGTTGATAGAAAATATCTTTTCATTTACTCAATTAATTATTTAATTGCCGCCTTTTTATAAAGGAAGCATTAATTTGTTTACCGCATGTGCCATAATTCAATTAATATTTTATAAATATCCCTGCAAGCCCGCGCTTTTGTTAAACCATTCAATTCAAATTGTTCGATAAACCGTAAGTTTGTGTGCAGGCATTTTTAATAATTATATTTTAATGAGGTCCTCACTCGTTATTTTTTCTTATTTGATGATTTTAAAATCATATGGATACCCCATTTAACAAATCATAATTATTTTTATATGGATGTCGCCTGTTATGACTTTCTTAAATAGTTACGACCGCCCAGAAAATGATGCTGGTGCCACGGCCTTAAAATTTTCAATTAGCACTTCTTATGTGAATGTATATTGTTTCTACTTGATACTTGAAGAACAATGCACTTGCCGCCAGTCATTATATGACCAAACTTCGGCTTTCTTGTCATTTGTAAATTTTCTTCTTGTTTCTTCGTAACACCTAAAACAACAAAAAAGTCATTAGCCCACCGCGTAAAAGTTAATAGCGGCGACAGTAGTCAATCCAATGGACAAACTTAACTACGCGTGGTGGAACCTGCCAAGAAACTGAATGTCTGCGAAATTTGCCGGCCAAAAGCTTCGGGTGGAGGAGCTATGAAATGGTCAATAAAGGCGTATGAATCAGCAAATGGTCAGAGACATGGGTATGCAGAAGATGATAAGAAACCAGGAAAACAGGATTTCTCCAGTCAACAACTATGACAACTACAAATAATCAAATAATAATATACCCAGGACAGAAGCGTTAAAATTTCCTGGACTATAAATATCTATACAAGATAAGCAATCAGCAATACGAGATGGTCAGGAAACGGTACACATACAACAGAGAAGACCATAATGTACTCAGGTAATGACCCACAACACAGATACGGAGTGGGAATAGTATTAAGTAAAACTCTATAAGTTTACAACTTATTCAGATAGAGTTATGGACCTACAACTAAAGACTACAACTAACTGATTGAACATCATACAAGTATATGCTCCTACCCTCCTACTAGAGTTAAAAAAGATGAGGAGACAGAAGAATTTTATTTAAAATTAAAAAAAGTTTGCCGTAATTTTAAACAGAGTGAAATTACAGTGGTAATGGGTGACTTTAACGCCAAAGTAGAAAATGTAGAAGTTGAAGGATGTACAGGTGATTTGGGAGTTAAAAACGCCAGAGGCCACAAATTAATACAGTTCCGCGAAGGCAAAGGTCTTATACTTACAAATACTCTCCCACAAAGAAGATTGTACACATAAGAGTTCCTAGCTGATAGACCCAATAAAATAGTTTGTAACCAAATTTATTAATAAATAAATAAACCAATAAATTTGGTTATGAGCTGATGATCATTATAAACAACCAGCCCATTCCGTCCACTCCTGGACATAGGCATCCTCCATAGCTCTCCATCGTCTTCTGTCTTGGGTTTCTTGGATCCAGTTATTTGCTATCTTTTTAAGATCGTCGGTCCAGCCCGTAAGGGTCTTACTCTATTGCGTTTATCAGCTCTTGGTCTCCACTCTAATAGTTTCTTGGTCCATCTCATTCGAAATAGTAACTAGGCCATGTCCATTTAAATTTTGGTGTTTGTTCAACTACGTCCTACCTCTTTAGTTTCTCCGTAGGTTCTCATTGAGAATACGGTGTTGTAGGGATACTCCCAGCAATGGTCTTTCAATTTTACGTTGAGCTATTTTGAGTTTTTATGCCGACTTTGTGGTGAGGGTTGAGGTTTTCGCCTTATATGTAAGGATTAGTAAAATATACTGATCATATACTTTCCTTTTCAGATGTAATTAGGATTTCCATACGCTGCCTAAGCAAGGTTAATTCTTCCATGTAGTTTACATGTCTGGTTATCTCTGGTTATTCTGATTTTATGTCCAAGATATATGTATTTGTAGCCTAGATCCATGTTTGCGTTTCCGATATTGAAGTGTTCACTCGGTACCAAATTTGTGTTATTTTTGTTTTCGAGAAATTGATCTCCAATCCAACCTTCAAGCATATATTATGAAGTTCTTCTGGTTCTCTCCTAGGTTGTCAGCTATGAGGACTATGTCGTCCGCAAAACGAAGTTGAGTTTGTGACCATCTATTGTGATGTCTTTTGTGTCCCAATTGAGTTTCTTGAGACCATACTCCAAATTTTGTCCAAAAGGGTTGTAAGCAGTTTTTGGGATATGGCGTTCCCTTTCTTACTCCTCTTTCACATTTAAAGGAATAAGTCTTCTTATGCAGTTTCACTGATATTGCAGCCTAATGCTAGATTCTATAGATTAGTTTTGCGTATTTGCAATCTATGCAATACTCTCTCATAGCCTCCATGATAGAATTTAACTCAACTGTGTCCAAAGTTTTATGGAAGTCAACGAATGCAAGACTGATGTACTCCACTGATTTTTACATTAGAACCTTGATGATTTGTAGATGGTCGTTTATTCCAAATCCCAAGCGAAATCCGGCTTGTTCGAACAATTTGTAGAGTTGGCATAAAAGTGTTACGGGTCGATAGTTTTGCAAGGCAGCGTTATCCCCTTTTTTGTAAAGAAGGGTAGTGCCACTTGTCTGGAATTGTGTTATTGTGTAGGCAAATGTTATATTGTATTTTTATATTTTCCGTATTGTCCTATCCAGGCGATTTGTTGTTTTTCATTTCTGACAGGGCAAGCTCAATTTCTCCGATAGTGATATCTGGTTGCTCATCTGACCCTGGGTTGATAACAGATTCTTTTGGTGTTGGTATATTTGGGTCCAAATCTTCTAGGTGACGACTTTTGTACAGTTAATAATAGAATTCTTCTAGGGTACGTAGTATTTCCTATTTATTCATTGTAATGTACCCTTGTATGTTCTTTAGTTTTTTTATTTTTAAGTTTCTTCATTAAGGTTTCTGCGTAGAATCTTCATATTCTTGTTTTGTTTTATTGTTTGTTGAATCTTTTGGTTGCGATAACTTCTTCTCGCTTGGTGGTTTTGGAGATTTTCCTGCTTATTTTTTTAGCTTTTTAGTTGTATTTGGATTGATTCCCATTTGATTTTGTTTGGCTATCAAGTTTTTCGCATCTTAGCCAATTTTTTTTTCTTTTCTGGATTTGAGACATATGGTATCTTGGCTTTTTTGTATAGCTTTAGTTATAGCGTCTTTTAGACCTTCTATGTCTGTGTCTCAATAATTTTTATTTCTTAGCGTACTAGCGACATCCTTTTAGAATTTATCGATGTTCAGTGAGGTTGACCATGCTCAGTTAGTAGATGTCTTTGTAACCTTATACCTTCTTTTCTTATGTCTTTTTGGATTATGCTTCTTACCATTCTGTGGTTGCTTCCGGTTTTACAGTTGTTAAGTCCTGTTGCGTTTTTGGCTATCTGATTATTATTTGAAATTGTAAAATTGATTTCGTTTTACCGTCTGCGCTTTTCCAAGTCCATTTTCTATTTGTTTTTTTTATAGAAGAAACTATTCAGTTTATAGAGATTATTTTGTAGGAGAAAGTCCAGCATTGTTTCACCGTGGGCATTTCTTCCCTCTGATCCAAATTTTCTCAGACATGTTTCGAATCCATTCGTTTTAAGACAAATTTTGGCGTTGAACTCTTTACTAACTATGGTAAACTGGGTTTTGATATCAGCCAGCGCTAGACATATATCGACGTAAAATGTGTCTACTTCTTCGTTTTTATGAGATGTCGTCGGTGCGTATGCTTGTACTACCTTAATAGTGTATCTCTTATTTAGATATAGTTTTGTGGGACTTTAGTTGAGAATTTACTAACTAATAGAATGTTATTATTCAATTATCTGCAGATTAAAGGTAAAGAAGGTGTCCCGATTTTAGTTTTAGTGATCTAAACCCCTTTTAACTTCGCTAAGGCTAATAAAGTCCCACTTGATTATGATTTTTTCTATTTTAATTCCCAGTTAGTTTGTCTTCGGTTATAAAGGTTCTTGTGTTGAATGTTGCGATTATTAAGATTTGTTGCTTACTATTCTTTATAAAATTGCGTTGTTTAATTTTAGACGATAAAAGTGAATCTTTGCCTCCCCTATTTTAAAATCTTCCATTTTATATATATATAGTACAACTAAATTTTCCTGTTTTTTTGTGCCAAGCTTTTACATTATTTTAAGTGAGTCGAACCCCATTTTTTTTATTTAAATGTTGGTTTTTTGAGTACAGAATTTTCAAGGTCAGGATTTTGATCCGCCCCGGTCATTTGATATTTTCAATTTTTATGCATGTGTTTTATATCGTTGGAAAGAGAAAATCTCCATTTAACAGTGTAAAAAGGAGACTTTAAGTCCCATTTGAAAATTTATATCCAATAACTCGAAAACAGTACGTAAAAAGTATTTTAAAAACCCTGGTGATTCTCCGCAAAAAAGTGCGTAAACCAGTGCAAACTAAAATTGTGTATTTGTTGATTTAAGAAAGTTATAAGCCAAAAACAAAATCGGCAAAAATTTTAATGCATATTTACAGAAAAACAAATACATCAATAAATTAGTCTTATAATGTGGCAACTTTGCTCTAACTTAACCGACCTCGTATCTTTTACGGTTCTCGAGATCCCAATGTTGGGGCTCGAAAAACATACACCCTGTATAAGCAAATAGCAGACCACAATGAAGCATAAAATAAATATAATCATAGCAGACCTAAATGCTTATTGCATTCAGCTAAAAACACTCAATAACTAAAACGTATTTCTAACTACTCAAATGGAGACTGAACATTTGGACATCTCCACTCCTCACAGGACTAAAATGATAACAGTTCAAAACAAAATATTCAAAACTACATTCTTACAAAAAAAAAGGATCAAGATGTTATGGTCTAAAATATATCATGGGGCGGAAGCAGCAAAATATCACAATTTTCTATGAGCATTCCTTAACAAACAAAAATTAAAGAATCTTAGTTCCTAGTAGTATATTCAAAAAGAATCTTAACTATAGGATACGCCGTGATCTTGATCTACAAGCAGAAAAACACGAGGAAAATCTAAATTATCCATGGAATACATTCGCAGCGTGCAAAAATGCGGAATAGAAATTCTTTTCGACAAATGTAATATCTATAAAGAAAAAACCATAGATGACTGATAAATGACCAAATGGAACAAAGTAGGATATGGAAGTACCAAGACCAAAAATAGAGGGTGACCGACGGAAACCAGATGTTTTTAAAATAACCAGAATTTTTTTATAAAAATTAGAATTTATTACACAAAATTCCTTTTTCTACCCTTGAGATGGAGTGAGAAGCACTTTAAATTTCCAAAAGGGAATCTCCACTTTTTATTGCAGATTCGGATTGTGCCGAAAAAAGTAAATAAATTTTACAATTAACAATTTTTTATAATTATTTAAGGTGGCGATGTAAACGCAGAAAAAAACGATCCAAGTAGCATCTAATATGACAACAAAAAAGTGTTTCAAGTAAGAGTTGCTTATTTTTTTCCGTAGAACCTGAATTTGCAATAAAAAAGGGTTCCTATTTGAAATTTTAAAGTTCCCCCTTTTCACCTACAGGGGAGAAGTGGGACACAGTAATACCTTATTTTTATCCCAGTAAATTGCGCATGCATATCCATAAAAAAGAACCACCGGGAAGTTAGCCCCACGCACCAGCACCCCGTTCACTGTAATGAGGCTAGAAAAATAAAAAATATATTTGCTTATATCTTTTAAACCGTTAATGCTATGGCAAAAATTAGGATATCGTCCTAATACACTATCAGAGCACTATCGATTCCACCAAAAAAAGTTTTAAAATCCCTTATAGCAGCGCTGTCCAACTGGCGGCCCGCAGGCCGCATCCGGCCCGCGGAAGGAATTTTCTGGCCCGCGAACAAAATCAAGTGATAAATATATAAATGTAATAATTATGATTAAATTTACAAAATGTACCTTTTATTGTCCAAAAATAATTTTTTTTGAGTTTTCAATTAGTTATTCATTTTTTTGTGGGCCCCGAAAGAATTTCAAATGAAAAAATGGCCCGCGTGTCTATAGAAGTTGGACAGCACTGGTCTACAGCATTTTGTAGCCCTTTTTTA
>JARJDX010040608.1:0-12745 GCA_030264735.1 Gymnusa sp. GC000175
CCCATATTTCGTCCGATAAAATCGTATATCCATCCTTATTATCACATTGCGTTTCACATAAATCGGCAAAGTGAATGACAGCATTGGATATTTTTGGAAAATTAAAAATACCTGAAAAAGGTATTTGCGCTCAAAGTGGGGAAAAGTTATTAACCACCAACGAAAAAAAAATGGATCGGAAAGAGGGGTCAAAAATTTCTCCTCTGTCGCAATTTGCATCCAGGGGTGTTAAATTTTTTTAAACTTTTTGAAAATAAAACTACCTAAAAAATAGTTATTTCCGTTCCAAGTGGAGGAAAGTGATTTTTTTGTTTGAAGGCTAAGTCTGTGGACCTCTGTTCCCACAATTTCACTGAGAAAAAAAACTCAGGCACGAGATATGCATTAGTTATTTGCGCTCCAAGATGCGTGGTGAATTTTTTGTTCGGAAAGAGGGTTAAAAATGTCTCCTTTGTCGCGATTTTCACCTAGGGGTGCCAAATTTTTTGAAACTTAAAAATACAGGAAAAAGAGGTGTTTGCACTCTAAGTGGCGAAGAGTAAATTTTCGCCTGGAGGTGTTAATTTTTTTTCAATTTTTTTTTAAATTAAAAATATCTAAAAATGAATTATGCTACGTGTATAGCATAGCAGGCCATTTAATAAGGATAATTAAGGATTACTAATGTGTACGTACACGTAGGGGTAGGTGGTTTTTGTACGAAAGTGTACAGGGGGGGGTCAAAAATGACAATTTTGGTGTACGTATTTTTTTAAATGACCCCTTATTGCCCTCCTTGGAAACAGTTATATAGTATAGTCATACCTTGGTTAATAGTACTGATAATGAATCTGTGATAAAACTTTACCTGAAATTATTAAATGGCTCCGCCCTTAAAAAATGACCTGTCTGCCACGCCCATACAAATGCCAACCTAACAAAAAAGAAAATAAAAACAACCATAAATCAATTCTTTATTTATAAAATTTAATTAACCCTATGAATTACTTATTAAAAAATTATTGTTGCAATTTCCTCTTCTTGGAAGGTTTATCAAAAACCTGTCTGCTTCCTCCAGCTTGTTGAGAATGGAATTTTAAATTTTGCGCAGTTTCGCTTGACCAAGGTGAATCAAATTGTGTAGTATCTTGATCAACCAAATGTGTGTACTTGGTCCTTCCTGATCTCCCAAAGTTTTTGACTTGCATGACCTTTGGAAGAATCGTTTTATCAAAATGATCTTCCAAAGTGGCTTGCGAGAAATCTCTCTTGTAAACGTCGTCTTCATTATCCAAATAAAAAGCACCTCGGTGATAGTATTTTTGGAGAAATTTATATTTTCCTTTCGTTGCTTTATTTGTGACGGTTTTTGGATTCAAGCGCATTTCTAATCGTCGTTCTTCCTCCGTGAGGTTTCTTAATCGTTCAATTTCTATACGTTCTTTTTCCAAACTGCAAATAATTTTATTGGTGAAAGGAAATTGGTAATCATGATCCCCATCTGACGGACAATTTGGTATAGATAGAGTGTACACAAGCACTTATACTACAATAAGTTTAATGATTTTTTTACATTATATCTGCTTTGTTCGCCAGATGGGGAGCGTTTGGCTTAAATCGCGAAAAGATAATAAAAAAATTAATGAAGCAACGAAGTGGTTTATGCAATGTTCAAGATCAAACCATACAATAACAATGAAAATAAAAAAATATTGTAAGCTTTTCTAACAATTTTAACGCGTCCGGCGCACACGCGCGTCATACTAAGGCCCCATTATGTGCGCAAAGCGCACATGTGCCATTTTGAGTTGCTTAAATTAAATAAATAAAAATGCGAAATTAAGTAAGCACCATCCTAAACGCTTGGACGCGTAATTAATTCGTTCTTTACTACAAGCATTTTTTGAAATGATCGCCTCGGCTCACAAACTACCAGCTCAAACAAAAATGGTGCGCGTTTGCACAAAACGCAGCTCCTTACAAACAGTTTAAAACTTAGTTTTAAACACAGGTAATGGAGAAAAATACGATTTTCGCGAAAACTACAGAATCGGTTTTGATTCGTCGAGTATAAAAACCGAAAAAGATGGTTACAATAAGAACGTAAACTTACGCTTCCCTTTCTTCTCTATCCCTTTTAATCCTCTTCAATTCACGCAATTTCCAAGCTTCGTATTCAACTTCATCATTTTCATCATCGGTACAAACATCATTAATATGAGGTTCATTGGTATCCTTGTTTTTAGCTTGTTGTTCCTTCCTAATGGTTTCTTCAACAAGTCGCAAAGTTTGTCTGCGCCTTTCTTCGGCTTGTTTAATTGCGTCTTGTTCGATTTGCTTTTGTTTTTGTGCTTCTTTCTCTTTTTCCATGACTGTGATTCTGTCTCGTTTACGTACAAACACAGGTTTTAATCGTGGACCCGCTTCTTCTTCCGAATCTGTGTATTCTTCATATTCTGAACTATCCGATGATTCGGAATCTGATTTTTCTTCTTCCTTAGCCATCACTTCTTGCTCTTCTTGTTTAATTAGCATTCTTTTTCTTAACATTTCCCTCTTTTTCTCAATTTCGTTGTCGCTCAACTCGGCCTCGGATTCATCATCATCGGGAGCTTCCAACATATGTTTCGGCTCTAAATCAATCAATTAATAGAAATATAATGCCAAGAAACATATCAAAATTGCAAGTTTCATATTATGTATTGAAAAAATTGATTTTTACCCAAATAAATTACAATCAACAATTAAATTCATTAATAAATAACAACAAATAATTTTTGCAAATTGTGGTGTATGATCACCTGGTAATTGTATATTATCCTCTTCTTCCTCCTCCTCATCTTCACTAGGTTCAAGCACTTCCGGTTCAACAATATGTCGTCTTCTTTCAGGTCGTACTTCAGTATCAGTTTCTCTTATTTTTAAACGTCTAAGACGTGGATCATTCATGTCATCTTCGCCGCTTTCAGCAGCTTCAGGGCTTTGACTACGTAACGCTGTTGCGTTTCTTTTGTCCAAGAAATCTTCATCCTCGCTCTCGGTATCTGATTTTAAATCTTGTGCATAATCAGGACGTTTCCCTGATACATATCGATGCACTTTTACCTTTTGCATCGACAA
Organism: Gymnusa sp. GC000175; assembly: GCA_030264735.1. Classification (NCBI taxonomy): domain Eukaryota; kingdom Metazoa; phylum Arthropoda; class Insecta; order Coleoptera; family Staphylinidae; genus Gymnusa; species Gymnusa sp. GC000175. The sequence continues at coordinate 3,100 of JARJDX010040608.1, forward strand.
TTCACCTTAAATAAAGTTGGATTTCATTTATTTATGTTGAAATTATATTAATTGGGTTAAAATTAAATTAATTAGGTTTGTGACTTACCTTTTTCATTTCGTACAGGGATAGCTCCTGCAGTGCTTTGAATCCCGTACGCTGATTGTGAATTCATCATTTTAAACCTTAAATGTTGATTTTTGTAAATATTTATACTAAATTTAGGTTAGGTTTAACTGTTGTCAAATGAGCAGTGTTACCAAATTAAAAATAATACATTTTATCTACAGTACGTTTCAATAATCGTAAAAGTTTGATTTACACAGCCACATTTATTCTGTTAAAACTTAGTTTAACAACAGCCAATGAAATTATCTCATTGTTACCTGATTTTTGTTGTACACTCACTGTTGTGGAATTCTTTAAAAAATATTTCATTTAATTATTATTTTTATAATGAAATGACAGTTTCAAACTGGTGTTTTTCGCGATTCCCAATTGTGGAATCCTTTGGGTTTATGGGTCTGATAAGTTGAATCCTATGGAATTCATTAAAAGCAAAGCGCTTTATACTTCTTTTAAAAGCCACTTTTGGCTGCTTATGGGAGAAATTTGGTTGGCGGATTAAAGGTAAAAAAACATGGCCAAATTACATAAAAGACTACATTTTTATCAATATAAAGTACTCCATAAATATTTTTTTTTTTTTTAAAAAGCTTGAAAGGATTTTGCACATCTTTTTTTGGAAACATTAATCAATGATTGGTAGAAATTGTTCATAAAGCGAAAAATGAAGATATTGCCTGGGATGAATCCCCAGTTTTATTTTTATTCGAGCAAAGCAGAAATCGTTCTTCCCAAATAAATGGAACTGTGATTATGTCCCGACTAAACTTCACCGAAGCCACCGATCTTTCATCCCATGAAAAAAACTTTACTTTCGCGTTTGATGGTTGCTCCTAGAAGTTTAAAGCTGTAGCGGCGAGCGAGAAAGCTCCACGGTAGCCAAGATGAGGTGGTAATTGCGTTTCACTCCTGGTGGTAATTACGTTTCACTCCTGAAGTAAAACTTCTCGCTTGATAAGCGACGCTATCGGGGCGGCATCCTTCATGTTCTTGCGCTATTAGGTCTGGGGCGTGTGTCTGCGAAGACATCGCCGAGCTGCGTTAGTAATTCCACGTTCATGGGATGAAAGATCGGTGGCTTCGGTGATGTTTAGTCGGGACATAATCACAGTTCCAGCTATTTGGGAAGAACGATTTCTGCTTTGCTTGAAAAAAAAATAAATCTGGGGTTCATCCCAGGCAATATCTTTTTAGTGGAACCAAGCCAACCAAGCTGCGACTAATTTACTTAAAACCTTCAGTTTTAACCATATGCATCATTTCTCCATATTCCTGCACCCAATTCCCGCAACGGAGTTTACAAAACTTCCCGAGTTTTCAAGCACAGTAGCGGAAAGAAAGTACCGGATCGGGATTTAAAGGAAAAAAATTCTCTTGCACCAACATTTAGGAAAAACATTGAGTTTTCCGCGTCAGTTCCAAACGAATATTAACTTGAAGGTGTTTTTTGAACAAATCTTTAAATTAAAAAACACTTCAAGGTTAAAATGCGTTTTTCGCTTTACTTCAAGAGAAATTTTTAAGACTTTAAGACAAAAAACCTTTCAAAATTAACACAAATATTATTAAAAATATATATGCGTATATAACATTTCCTTCATACCATAACCTCCATTTTCCTTCAATTACTTCTTTTTTAAAGATAATAATCGAAGCGCAATTTTGGCGGCAGCCTTTTTCGCCGTTTTATTATTTTCGCCAAAACCATGCACTCTCGTCAAACTTCCATTCAAGATGAAATCTAATTTCACCATAACGTAACCCGAATCCAATTCCATTGCGTTGCTAAATAAAAAATAAAAATTATTTCAAAAATCACAAAAACCAAATTTTGTTTTCACATAAAGGCGATTTTTGAAAATTTTTACAAAACACAAAAATTCGTTAACGGAATCAAAAATTATGATGCGTTGGTTTGAGCATTCCCATTAGAAATGGGACCAAAATTACTTACTTAAAATTGGGTAGTAAAGGCGCCAAATATTCATTAAGCATCCGAATGGGATTTTTAGGAATCTTTTGTGAAAAGGTTTCAATTTCCTGGTGCATAATGCGATAATATACTTTCCAGACTGCATTTAAATCCATTCCACTGTCCAAATAAATTGCCCCTGCAATCGATTCGAAAAGGTCGCCCAAAACCTAAAAATGAATTCGCAAATTGTACTTCGCGCCATTTTAATATATAAAGTATATTATAACCTTTGGGACATCAACGTTTTCACCAATTCTCAAATCATCTTCATTTAATAGAATCAAAACGTCATCGCTAATAACAAATTTTTTATTTTCTTGGTAAACAACGAATTTCATAATTTGATGGTTCAACGCAGAATTGTAATGCTTTAAATATTTGTGTAAACCTAATTTGACTACGAAAGCAGCGAAGGTTTCGTTGTTGACCAGCGCCGAACGCAAGTCGGTCAATTCTCCAGGATTTAATTTGCTCGACGTTTCGTATATGTACGTCGTGATCAAGAAGTCCAGAACGGCATCACCAATAAACTCAAGACGCTGATATGATAACGTGACTCTATTTGTAGTGTACGAAGAATGCGTTAACGCTTGGAGAAGGAAAGCTTTATTTTTAAATTTGTATTTGAGAATATTTTCAATTTCTTCCGAATTCGGTAAAAAAAAATCGACATTTTCCTGTGTTGCTTTGGTATCGATGATTGGATTTTTCACAGGTCCCGATACGAGTGAGGTTACGTTCTCGCTTTTTGGTATTAGGCCTAACCATTCAAGGAATTTTAAACCACCTGGAATTTGTTTTGTTGAGGCCTAAACACATTTTTTGTTTATTTTAACTTACCTTCAAATCCCATACTGGCGAAATATGCTCCAATTAAGGCCTCAGTTACATCAGCAATGGTTTTATCGGGCACCATATGCAAGCCCAAATAATTGCACATAGATGAAAATGAATTTTGATCTTCATCTTCTTCGAATTCTATTATTTCCCCTTGTATCATGGCCAAAGATTCCTTGCTCAAGTCACCGCTTATTTGTTCCTCGTAGGGAATTCTGATATTAAACAGAGAGCTAATGGAAATTTTTTTGGTGTTGACTAAAGCGGCAACGTATTCAGGGACGCAATACGAAGGTGGTAGCCATTCAGAATCCGGAACTAAATCGGACATTTTTAAATGTCCGGCAATATTTTTATTGTTGGCCAAATAAAACAGGTTTTTATTACTGACCAATCTTCCTTTCAATTCCGTTGCTTGGCCTTCTCCATAGGAGGGAAATTTAATAAAGGTGTACAAGGACGAAACAAGTTTCAAGAACGAATCACCAAGTGTCTCCAAACGTTCTAAATTAACTATATCATTGCATTTAGCTGTACACATGGCTTGATAAATGGAACTCAATTGTGGCCCGATTGGATTGTTTTTATTTTGCAACAGCTGTATATCAACATGAACAAACTCTTTTTCAAAGGCTATAGCCAATCTTTTATTATTAAAATCTGGAAGTGTAGTAAATGTGCTATCATCTGAAGCTCGATAGGGAGATTTAATAAATTTAACGTAATACTCTACATCAAAAATGGTGACGTCTAAATCTCTCAATATATTTTTAGGTTCTTGCTCCGGACTCCATGGATACAACGTATCATTCATTTTATCGTTAAACTCTTTGTTAATATTTGCATTGGCTATTGACTTTGCTATATCATGCACGTCTAATTCTTTCAGTTGTTCGGCGACTTTTTGTTTGCTTGGCTGACTTTTTTTCGGCGCTAGTAAATCCGTTTTGTACGTTAGTAAGTTCATATCTATTACTAAAGGTTTCCATTTACTTGCATCCTTTACACCTTTGTAAAAAGAGAAAAATATTATTAGCAGGGAATCTAAAATGGAAAGAGGAAAAGAAGGAGAGTAAAGACAAAAAACGGAAGTATGGAAAAGGATAAGCATGAAAGTCCTAAAAAGAAGACGAACGCGCAAAAATTAAAATATTAGAAGGAAGGCCAAAGTTTAAAGAAGAAAACTCAAAATATGTTGTAGAAGTATTCACCTTGAAATGCTATACCCCTTTACAGCTTCTCCACTTAGTCGCCCACACTTGGAAGTAAATTTAAAGACTGGAATGTGGACAAATAAAGACAGACTTAAGAAGTCTGTATGAGAAAAAAAGCTAAAGCCTAAATTAGAAAGAAAACTAAAGAAGGAAGGATTAGAAAGAAAGGTACTCACACCCAGAGTCCAACTTAACCAATAATTTTTGTTTGAGCTGGTAGTTTGTGAGCCGAGACTCACAAACTACCGGCTCAAACAAAAATTATTGGTTCAATCGTGACGACCCTAAACTTTTACCAAGAATACAAACTAACAAATAATTTTTGTTTAAGCCGGTAGTTTGTGAACCTCGGCTAGATCAAAAAAGAAAACGTGTCATACTTTTTATCAAATTGTGGGCGACTTCCTCACTTAGTCGCCTAGACTAAGTATAGTGTTAGAAAGAAATTATATATAAAGACTGCAGTAGAATTGCGGAGAATGGAAGGACGTCTGGAGAAGAAAGTCTAAGAAAGACTTAAGCCTGTAGAAAAAATGAGGATTAGGAACAAACTGAAGAAGGAAGGATTAGGAAAAAAGGTCAAAGATCAAAAAAGGAAAAATAAGAAAGGAAGATCAAAGTCCAAACTAAAGAACGAAAAAAGTGTTAATATATTTCTTGGAATTTGATTAATGTATTAATTTTCAAAGAAAATGTTTGCAGGCAACTGTTTGAGGTAATTTTTATGAAGCTTAGAATACGTTTTCAGTATATTTTTGTTAAATTAGTTAGGATTTTACTAACTGGTTGTCTACCATGGGGTCCTTCTATCTCTGTTAAAATATATAAGCGAAATATATTAAACTTACCCAATTTGGCTTCAGCAGCAATGGTAGACCTCAATTCTTCACATCTCAACAACTGCATAATTCTATGCAAAATCGTAGGCAACAATTTGGCTTGCACCCAAAGCGCCGATGGAAAATCTTGTTTAACGCACATCTCCGGAATTAAATGCAACTGCATTTCGTCGAAACTTTCATCTTTACGTCTTTTGGCAGCTATACCCCGAGGTTTTATGCAATTCAAGCGCGAAGACAGAGGTTTTACAAGAAGAAGACACTGTTTAGGGTTGTGCGTGATCAAATTGTATTTGTCGTTAAAGTAGTGGGCGTATGATCTGTATTCCTCGTTAGGAAACGGACTTTCCGCGGTTTTGGTGGAACACACTTGCAAGACAATGTATTGCTGAAATAATCAACGAATAAAATTGTATTTTTTTTAAATAGGAATTTTTGGAATTTTCAAAAACAATTCCCAAGGATTTAAATCTTTAAGACCTCGTTTGGCGCTTCCCCGATTAACGCAGATTTGATATAACTGCTGGAAGCCTGTGGTTTACCACACTTTTTTTCTATTCCTAAAACATGACTGTGAACTTGAAAAAAAAATTGACTACTGATTGGTAATACTCCAAGCCATTCTACCTCAACACACCTCATTTAAGGCGGTTTTGTTTTGGGATTTGGCGTTTAGGACGTATCTTAAGCGCTAACCGAGGTCTTACCTAATTTCGGCAATCCAAAAATTTGCAATACCTTATTTTCTTGTCTGTACCACGGCGTTACAATTTTGCCCAAATATCCTTCATCATCGGCCACCAATTTCATTTTTTCATCAATTGATGGTTCAAGAGTTTGATTATAAATTCTCTTATAACTTCTAATAACATTAAAATCAATTGTTTTGCTGTCTTTTTGCACGGGAACAAGGAGCGCGTGCTTGGTATTATGATCACCCAATATTAAAAAGTCCTTCATTATATCGAGAACTTCCTCAAAAATAAGGTGATGAAAAGCGCGCACCTCTTCAAGTTCGCTTTCATTAAACGAGATGAACGCCGAGTTGACTTTTAAATTCACTGCGATTTCACCTGCTCCCATATACAATGGAAATTCGCAAATTTCCGGCAGAGGCGAAGACGTTACTAAACCAAAACATAAATTGTTGTTGTATAAGTTGAATAACATGTAACGATCCATATCAATTATATCTGCTGTAAAGATTGGTCTTATGTCAATTATATTAACGTAAAGACGTTGATGAGACGATATTGGTATCTCTAAATATCGGGGTACCTAAAATTACATTTTTTCATTTTTTGTATAAATGTTAACGCCAAAAATTGTCTTATTTCTGGGATTAACGCCCGTTTTTGTAAGTTAAGTCGATCATTCATGGTCCTACATGTAGGCGCCTACAAACGCTTGGTCGGCCGAGCGTTGGAGTGTGAATGGAGAAGTCACACTAGAAACAAGAATAAAGGCATCCTATTCTGTCCGTGCGTAAATTTAAATACGACAAAAAATTCTAAAGAAAGATCAATCCACAACTTATTTAAATCAACTAATAAATTTACGCGATGTAAACCCGAAAATAAGGCAATTAAAGAGGTTTTAATGTTTATACCTTTTTTGTATAAATTCTGCGTCTTTTACTAATACCGGCATTTTTTTCACAAACAGCAGGCCAATGGCTAAACAAAGCGACGCTGGTTTTTTCATCAATACCTCGCCTAACGGGCACCAAATTATCATCCAATTCGCCACATTGATGCAACAAAATGCAAGCAGCAAAAGCGGCCGAACGCTTGGCATCTTTTTTAGTTGCATATGGTTGCCCCTAAAATTCAACCTCAAATATTTTTTTAATTTACATGTAACCACCACTTACAGTTATAGGTTGAGTCAGTGGACACCCAATAGGTAATTCAACCACAACTTGGCACTCAGTTTGATTCCATTTTATGTACCAATTCGGTTCGTAAATTGTATATCGATCGGATGGTAAAGAATTACAATACATCATCAATAGTTGAATGCAAGATAACATTGTAATTTTTGCCGAATTCGGACCAGATACATAGTATGGAGGTACTTTGGCGTACAATGCTCTAATTTCGCTATTTGTAGGTGCCACGCGTAATTCATTTTTGCCAATTAAATACTAAATTATTCAGAAACAAAAACAATATTGAATTAAATGTGTACTAAACTTGCAGCAAAAATCTATATAATGAAATGAACAAAAATAAAGGATGATACTTAACAGAAAAAATTATTTAAAGAAACAGCAGAAATAATAGAGTGAAAAGAAGAAGTAAGAAAAGAAAAGGAAGAAAAAAGTGACGGAAGAGGAGGAAAAAATGGAGAAAGAATAGTAGGAGGTGGTGGAAGAGAAGGAGAAGGAGGAGAAGGAAGATGAGAGGAAGAAAAGAAGAGAGAGGAGATGGAAGATAGGAAGAAGAGAAGGAGAAAGAGAAGATGGAAGATAGGAGAAAAGGAAGAGAAATGAGAAGGAATAAGGTTTGTAAGATGAAGAAGAAAAAATGCACAAGATGTAAAAAAGAAAAAGAGGAAGGGTTAAAAGAAAAACAAGAAAGAAAAGGGGAAAAAAAGGAAGAAGAGAAAGGGACTCAAATAATAACATAGAAAAAAAATTGGCAGTTATAAGGACTGCCGATAGAAGTGAAAACTGCGTCTAACGCGCACAGCTTCGCCAAAAAGTGCCCAACACGGCTAAAGAAATTTTCACTTAAAAAATGTAGTACTTACATTATTTAAATCATTTTCAGTACTCTGATAAAATTTATATTTCTGGCGAAATTTTTCAGCATTGCAACTCTCAACCATGATGTAATATAAACTCGAACGATGTCTCGCCCTTCCTTTGGATTGTATATATTCTCTATAATTGGTTGGTGCATCAAATTTAATAACCAAAGAACATTGTGGGACATCAATTCCCTCTTCAATTACATTAGAAGCAATTAAAATGTTGATTTCTTTGGAATTAAAACGGTCGATGACTTTTTTGTTGACTTTTGCAAAGTAGAGGTTTTCTCTAGTAGAGGTAAGAGGGTTTGAATTGGAACCAATGATAAAATCAGGTTTGATATGTTTTAAATCTTCATAAATTTTAACTAGTTCGCTCAATATGTGGTAAAGGAATATGGCCGTGTTTTTTCTTTGCACAAAAATAATACCACACAGTTCTTCCTTGGAACGATGCTTGTAGCTTTTTAAAATTTCGATCAACTTTAATATTTTTGGCGAGGAACAGGTAAGGGCTTTTAAATGCTTAGGCTCACCTTCCATTTCCTTATCAAGTTGGCTTTTTATATAATTGAACAAACATATAACTGGGTTGTAAACGAGCATGGAAACTTTATCAGTGCAAAGACGTTTTTCATATTCTAAATGTATAAGGTACGAAATAACTGCGATTCTTCCACCTTCCAACCCCAACATTTTTATGTGAATTTCAGCATCTAATAATAATTTTACAAGTTTGTGAAAGCTTTTCTCATTTTCTAGATATGGCAAATTAATTGACTTTGTCTTTTTTGAATCCACTTTGATACTTCTTAAAATTTGAACCAATTTTGTCAATTCTTTACTAATCTGGCCATAAATTGGATATTCTTTTGCAGCACCATAAACCATGATTTCCTCTTGAGGGTTAGTCGAATATCTTAAAAAATTATTAGGATACCAATTATATAAAAAATATTAATGCATGCAATGCTTAATTAAATTACATCCATTAATGAAAGTTTCAAAGTGAAGTACATGAATGATTATTTAAACAATGTTTTGGAGAAGGATATGGAAGGTGAAAAGGTGGAAAAAGAAGAGGAGGAGAGAGAGTAAAAGAGAAAGGATGAGAAAGATGAAGTAAGAGAAGAAAAAAACAAAAAGGATTAAAAGAAGGTAGAAGAAGGAAAGAAAGAATGGAAAAAATAAGAGGAGAAAAATAGTGGAGAGAAAAGGAAGAGAGAAAAGAGGAAGAAAAAGGAAAGAAGATAATTAGTACATGTTGTTGTGGTGGGTGGGATGTATATAGCAATGGGTAATTATTTTAAAACAACATTTATTACAGACTTATTGGGATCCAAGATGGGGGCGTGGCCTAATTAATATGGCGGCGGTAAGCGTGCACCTGACAATTCGCGGTTAGCGTCGAGCACTACTTTTAACTTGTAATATGTTGTTGAGTATGGAAGAAATTTGCAAATGGGCTGGTACAAATCCAGCCCAAAACAATTTTAAATAAGCAGAACGACTTTTAAACGCGAATCATCTGATAAAATGCGGAAAATCGAATCCAAAGGATGGAACCTGCACCGTGAAAGTGGCTGCTCTGTGCTTGAAAACGTCGAATTTGAAGGATGTACCGCACGAAATTGTCGTCAAAATTGGAGTAGATGGTAGCATACTATCCGTGGTATGTTTATGCAAAGCTGGTGCATATTGCAATTAATATTTAAAACCAAATAATTCAAAATATTAATTAAATTCAATAATTTTAGGAAATTTTTTTTATAAAATAAATATTTATTTAAATAATAAAATTAATAGACAATTGATTGACTATAAATATTGTTAGGTTCGATTTAAATCAACTAGAAGAAGTTTTCAAGTTTCCTCACAATTCCAAAACTTTCAAAACATAATCTTATACAAACTTACGTGA
>JARJDX010040622.1:0-23259 GCA_030264735.1 Gymnusa sp. GC000175
GATATAGATCTGAGGGCTTCATTTCTGTTGGTAGTGGGCGCTCCTTTGCCTTACTCGTATCTACACTGGTCTCCACTGCATATATCAGGATCTGTCTTATGTAGGTTTGGTATATCCGTACTTTTATTTTTTTTGCATAAATTTATTCGTCCAGATTATATCTCTCAGAAACCCAGCAATTGTTGTTCTATTTGGCTTGTCATCGATCACAAGTTTGACTCTGTTCGGCTCCTTTGCTATGACCATTAAATTTGTTTTTTGTATGGATATCTTCATGTTAAATTGCTTTGCTGTTTTTTGCGATTATTATTGCATCGTCCGGGTAATATAGTATAAGTAGATTTTATGATCTTATTCATAACCATGTTAAACAGGTATGGCTTAGACTATCCCCTTGTCTAATACCATCAGAGACGAATATTTTTCTAGATCATCGTTTTGTTATCTGTGTTCAGGACTTTAGTAATATTTGCTACCTTTGTAGTTAACTTCCTCTGTTTTTAGAAACAAGCCTAAACATTTATTACTATAATATCTACATCCTAAACTTTATAGATCACCTTGTCAAAGACGCCTTGATGTGTATTAGTGGTGCATGTTCTAATAATCTACCAGAAAATGCATAGAAATTCTAGGAAACGTCTAATTGGTGCTGTTGTATGATGTCTATAGGTGATCTATAATCTACCAGAAAATGCATAGAAATTCTAGGAAACGTCTAATTGGTGCTGTTGTATGATGTCTATAGGTATGATGCACCCTTACTCAATATAGGATCAAAAAATTAAAGCGTGCAAAATGTGGTGTTGGAGAATAATTCTAAAATTGTCATGGGTGGAAAAAGTAACCAACAAGCAAGTCAATATTTTATAGAATATATATTGAATAAAGAATTAAAACTTCTTTAAATCATTGAAAAAATGAAACTGCACTATTTTGGACACGTTATTAAGAAAAGCAGTACACGATCTTACAAGACAAAATCCAAGTTAAAGAAAATACAGGGGGAGACGTCATTCCTGTTGCAAAAATTTCGGGATTGGTTTAACTGCAAAATAATCTCATTATTTCGGACCACAGTATTAAAGATTAAAATAGCCATGATGATAACCAAGTTGTATAAAGGAGAAGAAAAATTAGAAAAATAAGAGACCGATGTAAGAAAGCAAAAACAAAAGCAGGATGCCCAAACGAAACTACATAACGTAAAAACATATAGGAAACTAAATCGAAGATCTATAAGACCCATAAGGACACCGTGCAGACAACATCAGTGATAGGGAAGAACAAGAAACTAATGAAAACTAGAGAGACGGAAGCACACCCTTAGAGGCTCAGTACCAAAGCAGCGAATTATTGTGGCGCAAAAAAACCATAGCTTTTGCCTTTTTAAACACATTTGACTGCTAATGCTTCCTATATGTGGGAAAAAAATGTGAATTTTTTAAAATTTGCAAATCGCTCATTTTGCATATTTTATAACGAAAAGCATGCTGATCACTACCTTGCAACCCGTTTTTCGAAAGCAATGTTTTTTTTGGCCATTTTAGGAACGCACTTAACAGCCAATTCTAACTTTAATTTGGGTTAAAAAAGCCATTTTATAGCCAATTGCAAACAACTCTTCGCGATTTGTAAATAACTCTCCCGTTTCAAAATTCTAAAATACCATGATTTTTGTTATTTTCGAAAAATACTTGACAGCTAATTATGAGTTCAAAATAATATTTTGTAAAGATCATCCCAACACAATTGTCTGCAAAAAATTGGAAAACTTCCAAATATTTGGCCAAAATGTTAGTCTTTGAAAATCTTAATTGTCCAGAAATTCTTGGCCAAAATTGTAAAATTGTCTACATTTTACAATATGACGATCGCGTACAATACTCCACCAGGTGTGGTTTCAGCTCCATATCTTACCAAGAGCTTTTTGATTGTTATTATTGCCTTTTTACACTAGTAAGTCACACACTACTGATTATTTGATAAAATAGAGTACTTTATATATTCCTGATTTGACAATCACAACCTCTAAGTCAGTAATTATATATAAGAAATAGCTCGTTTTACAAAGATTAATTGCTTTAATTTACATTATTATTACCGTGGATAAATTGATTTAATGGTTTTAATAAAATAGTTTATTTTGGAGCAAAGTAAATCGCAGTTTATTGATTACATTTCAATGGTGTTCAATAACTTCAGATATATGGGATTGAAAAGATTGCTTTTGCAATATAAATTTTTATCAAAATGATTATAGAATTAGATTTTACGATATTATTTAATGTAAGGTAACAGTAAGTGGAATACCTTCAGTTAAATAGGGTATACCATGGTTGTCCGTTGGGAGAGTGTGTAGATTGATTGTTTCGATGATTTTAATAAAATAGTTCGCAATTTGCACTTGGTGCTTAGCGATGGACCGCGGCTTTAAGAAAGTGTATGAGAGAGTCAGAAGAGAAGAGCAGGTTTGGTACCAGCATGTGGTCCGGCCGTGTTTCCTGCCATGACCGCCGTGGCGCTGTGCTTGTACTGTACAACGGCCACGCTCATTTTTACTACACATACAACCTACGCACAATTGTCCCCTTATTAAAATATTACCAGTGAGATACGATGACGCTAACATTTGTAAGGAAACGTTTTTAAAGTACGACTTCTTCTTTCCTCTACGTTTTTCTTTTTTTTTTGTTACTTCTTGTTAGTTCTTGTAAGGCAAGTTCGATTTTCTGGATTCATTTACGTTGAGGTCAGGTGTGGTATAAATGACACTTGTCAAAAGACGTTGAGCCCAGACAACCTTCGCCAAGTCAATCTCGAACCGATCGGGTGATTTATGGTGCGCACCCGCGACTTCGACTAAATAATAAACTGCCAAGTCAGCTTTCCATTTTGACAATTACGTCGCGTCGCATTCTTTACAATTGTAAGTTTGAGCAGGGAAGAGATTACAATTAAAAATTTGCACTCAAAGAACCACGGAAGTTGTTTAGCTGGGAAAATATATTTTGTTCTCTTTCTATGCTAGGCTCTGGGTGTGTCGTTAGAACTGCAATTATCTCTTTAAATGGGCAGGATGACAATTTAAAAACTGTTTTAACCCAAGATGGTACTTCATCACAGTTACTTTTTTGTTCATTTTTTTTGATCGTAAAAATATAAAAAAAGTTTTTTTTTCAATTCAATCCATTAAATATAACTTTTCGTCATTATCCAACATCTTCACTTGGCGATCCAGCTTTTACCAGGAAACCGGGATAAAAATATTGCTTGACCTCAAGGTTTTTGTGGTGATAAGAGGATAGATTATCGCACTATCCAACGCCTATTTTTTAAATTCATCTTCGCTTGGCGATCGCTAAAAAAATATTGTCCCTGCAGTAATGCAATAAACTATCATAGCCATTCGAAAAAAGTTAAATGATAAAGCAGTAAATAATAATTATTTCTTTCTGTAATATTTATGAAATTGGTTTAAGGGTATTGACCAATTCGTTGATGTAAAAAAATAATTAAATTGTTCCAACCTCCCAGTTAAAAAATATTATAATTATATTCTTTGTAAGATTAAATGTCATAATTTGTCGAAAACGCAAAGCTTGCGTGTTGGTCAAAAATGACACGACAAGTCTCCACCGTGCATCCCCAGCACCTGACAAATGTAAAGTCTTGCATGAACAGCAATAATTGGAATAATTGAAACAATAAATTAACTTAAAGGATATAACAAAATTTAGTGTTTGATTTTATTACCTCTACGTCGTGTGTCTTATTTCCTTGTAATATTTTTGGTTTCTACTTTCTATTTTAATTTATTGTGATATTCATGCATAATTTCATATTGTATTGGTATCGGTTTTCAACTGTGCCTTATCAGTTTTGCTAGCAGGACTATAAAATTGAAATATTGGCACTTAAAGGCATACCAGGAGCTAAATCGTCATTTTATTCATAAAGTTGTTAGATGGATGTGTTATGAAATCCGAAGAAATTGATTCCAAATGTTCAATCGATAGGGTACCATCAATCCTTGATGTCCGTGAAGATAACAACGTTAAAAAAGGCAATGATTGCTTGATATGGAATGAAACAGAGAAAAACAAATAGCTCTGATATTGTTCTAGCTGGCTTTTCGACATTTGATCTATTATAAATAAATAGTCTGCCTACCAGCGACCAGCATCGTTTAAGCATAACAGATGAACTACACACAGAGTGTTCACTGTTCAATAATTATCGTGAGATAATGCCACGGCATCGACTGCACAATCTTTATCCCTTTCCCTCACATCGCCTTTCAGGTACTTCCATCTCATATCTACAGATATTTACCACGCCTGATGATGCCACAAACAGATTTTAAATTCCGAATCATTCATCTTTTAATCTGACAACGAATGGTTTGTTATGTTGGCCTTTTTTCTTGATTGTTTATTGTTGTTACCCCCATCTGTTTACCTAACCCTGCCTTATCTCAGTCTCCATACAACATGTTTAATTCTGAGATTAAAGAACGTTTTACCTTTATTGAAAATGTGGTTTCTAGCACGAATATTACGAAAATATGGGCTTTTGTTAACGTACAAGGTACATCATTACAGCTTTTTTACTAGCACAATAACCACTTTTTAAAATGTAAACTTTTTTTTACAGTTTATTCAGATTATCTCAAAAACTAATTTAAGATTCGTTTTCGTGTTTTTTAAATAATTTTTTGGCTAGGAAATGAGCTTTTTGGGGTCAATTTAGTCGAAAATTAAGCGATTTCCAGATAGGGTTGTCCTAACATATTTGGTGCCCTTCTTCGTTAGAAAATACAAGAAACGGGGCAGCGGCTGTGTGGTGATCGGTAAAGTTTTACATTAGCTTCAAAGTAGAAAAAGTCAATACATTATGCCGGCTGACAACTGAATTGAGTTCAAACTCTGGTTGTCATGTTTTAAAATTTTATATCACACCTCTGAGCAAGCACGTTTAACCCGAATAAAGCCTCCCTTGTATCGAAACCGTTGCGAAACCCAAATTTCGATTCGCTGAGATAGTCTTTACATTTTTGATATGTACGGCTATGAATTATCTTTAAAAGGATTTTTAGTAGGTGGCTCATCTAGTTCAAGATCCTGTAGTCTCCGCATGTTTTTGGAGGTGCTTTCTTCAGTATTGTGATAAAGACAGATTTTAACCATTTGTGGGAAATGTATCCACCGACGTGTATGGTGTTAAATGGGTCTGTTAATACCTAAATAGCCTTTCTATCGTCTATTAGTTTGTGCATTTTAGAAGATATCTCATCTGACCCGGTTGCTTTACCAGCTTTTGTAAGTTTAATAGCGTTTCACTTCATCACACGTGGGTCCTTCTAGTGTTGTTATTATTGGTCATTTATCTGTTCGGACATTATTGTGATGTACTTTTTCCACTCTTCTAGTTTTCCCTCTAGTTTAGGTAAATGACGATAGCTGGGTAGACTCGTCGTTTTCTGAAATTGTAAATGATGTAGACCAAGGGTTGGCAACCTTTTTATCCTTAAGGGCACAATACAAATTTGAAAATCACCGAGGGCGCAAATTTTACAGATAATCGATAGGTATAAATAGGTATTGAAAAAAAGAAACAAGATTCTAATGCCTCAAAATCTTCAAATTTAGAAGAAAACTCTTCTTATGATCTGTAAATGGCCTGTACTTAATCTATCATCCTTTAGTCCATTTTATGGATGTTAGAATTAAAAGGCAAATTTTAGGTATGTAGCATGTACTTTTTAGTGATGAGTCATGTCCAGCTCTCGTAGAATGTACAATATTTCTTTTTTCCGGTTATTGGATAGTTTTCCAACATTTTTCACATTTGTAATTTCCGCAGTACATCTTGCATCATACTTTCCCTCAAGGCATGTTGAAGGCATCATACTTTCCCTCAATTTCTTCGATTTCTACACACTGTTGGGTAAAATTTTGCGCCTATAGGCCTATACCTGCCAGATGCTTTACTGAGTTTGTGAGATTTTTACACAGGCTTATGTTACTTAGTCGCCCTTAAATGCTGGCGCCCCGGGGCTATAGCCCATTTAACCCTGTGGTTGGGGCGGGCTTTCATCCAAACATTTAACTCTCCGATTTGAGAATATTTTTATTTTTCCCATTTTGAAATTTGCAATTAACCAAGCAAAACATGTTTTACATTACATTTTTTGTGATATCTCGAAAAATATTGAAAATTTTTAAAATTCTATTAAAGCACGTTAAAGCTGACTAGTTTTACTATAAAATCGTTGTTTGGGCAATTGTTTTAGTTAAAGAGTAATGAACGCTGGGAAAAAAGAAAATTTTGATTTTAAAAATGGCCAAAAAAGTTTTCAAAAACCTACAGAAAACATACATTTTCACCATAATTTGAGATTGCTGATTACAAAAAATTAATTGTTTGTAGGATTTTGGTCAGTTTTTACTTGATTTTTAACATTTTTGTCCAAATTACATAATTTCACAGTTTTTTCAAAATAATATGAACACGTTTTAATTTTAAATTTGGTTTTTGCTACAAATAAGCTATAAAGCTAATTGCACTGAAGAATGGTTTGCGAATTGTTACATTTTTGATTAAAACCATTAAATCTCACATTTGATCTAACTTTAGTTCGTACCTTTTTACTTCTTCGATGTACGTTTTTGTTTACTTCTTTGAAGTACTTTTGGTGTAAGTTTTTTGCTGTAAGTTTAGCATAATTTATTGTTACATTATTATTTTGGCTTTAGTAAGAATATTTGGAGCATACCTTCAAATTTATGCATTTAAATTTTAATGCTATATAATTTCGTAGTGATTTTTTTTGTTGTTGGGTATATTTCCAGGAATATGTTGCGTTTGTACCGGTGTAAGGGTCGGTTATTTAGTCTGTGAATATTTATTAATATTCATAAGTGTATGGATGAAACATCACCAATCTGTTCCGTCCGATGTGCGGCCGTTATCGTGGCCCAATATCAAAACATTTCGCCGATTATAAGCTATAGACTTCTTTTGCACGCTCTGTTGTATTATAATAGTTGTGGCCTTAGGCCCTTGCAAAGATTTCAGTTTGTGCGATAACCCACCGAATATATGTTATCTTATATCTAATAAAGTACAATGGTGTGCCAATCAAATATACTGCTAATTTTTGCAAGCTCCTTCGACATGATTATTATTAAACGTATTTTTTAGCTTCGACTTTATCTCTAGCGCTTATCGACTTTTCTTTTATTATGCCGATTCCAAGGTGAAATAATTTTCATTGTTAAACTAATTCTTTGCCGTTTCTTTTGTTGCAGGTAAGAATTTTTTTATCAACACTCGCAAGCGAGCGTCTTACAACTGGAATTGGTAAGTTAGCGGTTGCCAATGACATATCTACTATTTCTTTTTATATTTAATTAAAATTGATTAATTATTGTTTCCAATATTGGCTTGGAATGGGCAAAAAAAAATTAAGCAAGGTTAAAACATAAATCAAATAATTTTTGAGGTATTTCTGGTAGGTAAAATAAAATGATAATGAACGTGCATTTCAGTGATGTTATTTAAAAATTTCGTAATTTAGTATGCGGCGTAATGTGCCTTAAACCCACTTGTCACACATGCCCAACATTTTATAAACCGTTTAATAAATTCAGAATGTTTTTTATACTGCTTATTATTTTTAATTTATTATCTATTTTAATGATCTAAAAACATGATTTGAATAATCCGACTCTGACCTCTGGGGAAGAATTTTAAATCTGTCTATCATTCATTTTTTTTAATATATAAATAATCCCGGATCATGCAGCGGAGCGAGAGACCGAGACGTTAGAGTAAGATGGAAACCGACCTGTTGTTTTTGAATATTTTATTATACGGCAGGGTGCCGTGCAAAGTCCGCCCGCTCTCTCGCCCTTTAAAGCGTCCTCTATTTCGCTGCACCTCCGAGGAGGGCGTTAATTTCACAATTACTTTTTTAATTAAAAAAGTGTCGCCAGCGACAAGAAATTATTGCATTAATGCGAAACAAAACTTAAAAAATGTCGCTTCATAAAAGTGATAATAATTTATTACCACAATCTTCACTACATATGCCTACTTCGGGGTGTTTGAAACCTTTTTTATTGCGAGTTCAAATTATCCCTTAGTTTCGGTTAAGCTACATTAAACACTTGGAAAGGCGACTAAGCCGACACAATGTGCACAATTACTAGGCATTAAGATATTAAATTATGACGGATTTTTTTTATATAATTTTATTACATCAATTATCGGAAGTATCGGGCCCTACTAGACTTGAGCATAGCGAATCGTAAAATTATTTGGACAACAATAAAAAACAACTTTTTTTTTAAATTTTTTCATACTTACGAAATATGAAATTTTGGGCGACCACCCAATAGGATTAATTTTTTGCTCTAACAAGTCAATAATTTAAACAAAAAATAATATTATGAAATGGCGCAATAAAAATCTATAATAAAAGATTCCAACCAAATTCAGACTAATATTTTTGGTGAAATATTTAATGCAAATTAACAGTTGTCGTATATTCTTCATTAAACGCTGGCATTTGCGTTTAATGTAGTCCACATCAAATATTCAAGAACAGCTCATGTCGCTCATGTTGGTACCCCGGGCGTTTTTATAAGGTGCGCCTGGGATGCCAAAACGCCCGATAATAATCCCATTTTTTACCCTCCTCGCTCTTCTTTATGTTCTTTTAAGTCAGTCGAAAAAAAAAACGTTTTGCATATCTCGCCCCAAAAATCTTCCCTTTTGCCATATTTCGAGCGCCTAAATATTTTAATTGCACATTCTTATTTCGTTGTCTACTTATTTTAAATATACGCTGACAGCGTTTAGTCGTACAAATTGTAAGCAACAAATTGTTTAAAAAAATTCACAACTTCTCTCAAGCTTTTTACGAGAATCAGATTTTTATCAATTTTATCTGATGCATAAATTATCATTTATTATTGCTATTTCTTCCTATTTTGCATAAACAGATATATTTTGGGTTCAATGATATAATATAATTATAAAATTTCCAATTTTTGTCAGTTAATTAACACATCGCTGTGACATGCTGACAAGGATCAGAGAGGAAACAAAAAAAAATTGCGTGGTGTTTCTCTGCTTTATCTGGTATATCGTGAGTGGAGGAGAAAATGGTTCGAGATGGTAGGTGATGGTAAAGCTCGCCTACCTTTTGTGCATTCGGAAAACGATTAAATAATAAAAGCGCCTGCAGAAAAGAATATTTTAGTGTAATTAAGTGTGGCTTATGTCTTTAAAATTTAAATTTAAATGCGCACGTCTCGCTATTAACAACATGCAATGTGATATATTTATGACTTATAATTTATAGGTCTTAATGTTACCCACATTAAGACCCATGCATCCGGGGATCGATGCAAGCTTTATGCCATTCCATATTTTTTACGCGACGACACATAATGCAAAGTAATTCTTCTTGGAAGGTGACAAAACTATTCAAAACGACAATTGAATAACTCCTAAGTCCAAGTGAACGCAAATTTGTGCTACGAGTAAAACACAAAAGGTTTGCTCGAAACTATTAAAACAGCAAGCTTTAAGCCATGTGAAGTTATTTGTTTTTAATTTTTATTTTGTTGCGTGTGTAATTATTTTTAATCAAAATAAAAATACAGATTAAATTTTGACAGATAAATTGATCGCCTAAGAACAAAACATATCTATTGCGACAGGGGCGGATCA
This sequence comes from Gymnusa sp. GC000175, assembly GCA_030264735.1. Taxonomy (NCBI): domain Eukaryota; kingdom Metazoa; phylum Arthropoda; class Insecta; order Coleoptera; family Staphylinidae; genus Gymnusa; species Gymnusa sp. GC000175. The sequence continues at coordinate 9,745 of JARJDX010040622.1, forward strand.
AGCCGTTAATTTTAGGGAGAGGGGGTAATGGATTTTTAATTTATAAATTTGCTTTAAAAATTCAAAAGCTTCCATTGCTTTCATTTGTCGTGGCGGTTTTCTTATATTACGGTTTGAAAACTGTAAATTTTCTTCTACAAAGTTGGAGTTTCAATGAAAAATTCTGGAAATTTTAACCTAAAGATTTCGTTCCAATTTTTATGGGATGTGGAAAATTTATTATACTTGCTGCTTCTTATGACGCCATCTCCTTTCGAAGGTTAGCAATCCATACGGCCAGTTGTACTTTGGTCACTGCTGATCGGAATATGTTTATCGATGTACACTTAAACCATGGACGCATCTCCTTAAACCATGTCTCCACAAATATTTTGTCTTACAGTACTAAGCGCAAAGCCTCGTAACGTTTCCCTCTCATTACATGTCCCAAGAATTGTGTTATTTTTAAATTTTCCATGTGGGTAGCTCTTTTTGTACCTTCTAAAGTCTCAACACATTGGTATTCTCATAATCCAGGAAATACGGAGGATGCGGCAATAAACAGACTTCAATCCGTTTTCTGTAGCGGGATCAAGGGTACACAATTCAAAGCCGTATAACAATATACAATTCGGATACTGAAGCTTCTTCGTGCAAAAGAAATTTTTCAAAAGCTCTAAATGTTTTTCTAGCTTGCTTTATTCGAAAAAGTATTCTCAAAACTACCAACTGTCCATTGTTATGATCATAAATTTGGTTTTGCCAATATTCATTTTTTAGACCAAATTTTTCGCTGGCATGGATTCAGTCATTTGCTAGAGATCCCGAATACTAGGCTAGTCTGACAGTATCATCAGCATATCGTATATTACTGACTGAGATTCCATTCACTGGTATTCCACCTAAATTTTCATCGAGTGCCTCATTAAAAATAACGTTGGAGTAGAGATTATATAAAAGAGGTGAGAAGATATAACCCTTTTTGATGTTATTGTTTTTTGATATTTCTCCTTTCAAGCTGACCTCAGGTGCCTGATGCCAGTATAATTTCGCTAAAAAGTGGATGCCTCGTTTATCAACGCCTGTTTTCTGGAGAATTTTTATCATTTTTTGGTGTATAACATAGTTAGATGTTTTATGATAGTCTATAAAAGTTGTGTAGACGTCCACGTATACCTATATCTCTACAACGTTGTACTAGGATTCGAAAGTGCCCATTCCTTTACAAAAACCAAAGTTTCATCCATCAGTTCCTTGCACTTTTTGCATATTTTCATGTGTATGATTCTAGGTACTATTTTAACAACGTGTGACATTAAACTTATTAGTCGATTTGCTTTCTTTAGTAAGGTGATGAAAGTTGATTTTAGCTATACTTGAGGGATAATGCCTGAAGGATATTCTCTGTTGAGCAGTGACAGTGGCAGATTCTGGTTGAAATATAATATTCCTTATTTCCTTTTTGAGTTCTTTTAAAATTCGTGTCTGAGCCTGTTTCAAATTTTCTCATTCGTAGGTCCATCATGATAGAGTTGTGGTCAAAGTCAGTGCTGTCCAACTTCTATAGGACCGCGGGCCATTTTTTCATTTGAAATTCTTTCTCGGGGGCCACAAAAAAAGAATAACTAATTGAAAATTCAAACTCAAATAAATTTTTCGACATTAAAAGAATTCAACGCACACCCTAATTAGCTAGGCTTTGTTTAAAATTTCATGTTGTTGTTGGACAGCACTGGTCAAAGTCATCATCCGCACCAGGATATGGTTTAACAGCTTTAATATATTATTATTCTTACTGATTGCGCGTTTTATCTTCCGGAAATTTCAACGTGTACAACCTTCATATAATTTGAAAAACTAATTTCCAATCATGAAATTCAGTTGAACAGAAAATTGGACGTGCCTAATCCCCCCTTTCATTCCTGACCCCGAGACCGTACTTTCCAACCGTTTCGCTATCAATTTCAGATCCTACTTTTGCGTCTTCCATGATTAGGTTTGTAGTTTTATAAATTCATTTGTGTCGTTGTAGAACTTCTCGCCATCATCTACGGGTTTATTAGATGTTGACTTTTTTATTTTCTCTTATACCATAATTGCTTTTTCTGCTTTATGGATGGTCTCTCCTGAGTAAAATATGTGACCATGCTTCTGTTGTTCAGAGTCAGTCCATCTAACCTCACTCAATTCCAGTATATCAATTATCTTCCTGCACATCTACATTTTAACATTTGGGAGCTTTATCGCCCTGTCTTCTTCTTCTTCTCATGCTGATCCGCTTTTAATGTTGGTGAAGCCGCGTTGTGTTCATTAAGAACCACGTTCTCAAATTCTTGAGCCAGGAGATCCGCCTTCGCCCCACACTTCTTTTACCAGGGATTTTGCCTTGTAGCATGTTTTATAGTAAGTTGTGTCTCTCATGGTTTCTTATTATATGGCCGAAGTATTTAAGCTTTCGCGTTTTAATTTTTGGAGTTAGTTCTGCGTCTTTATTGAGCATTCTTGGAACTTTCACGTTGGAGATTTTTTTGGTCCATGGTATTTTGAGGATTCTCCTGTATAACCACATCTCAAAGGCTTCTAGTTTTGCAGTGGTTCCTTCTGTCAGTGTTCAGGCTTGGACATTGGGTTCTAATATTCCAGGTAGCAATGCAAGTAGTTTTATTGTGCAGCTGTGTTTTATCGCAATTTCTGTATTCTACAGACTATAGAGCACCCTTTCATCATCTAAGAGGTGCCGGGTTCAAGGTTCATTAGTCATAGTGGTTTTGAAGTAAATTATAGTAAAATGTTTTCCATTTGCTTTCTTTAACGCTGCGGTGACCATTTAAGTTGTACCTAGTTGTTCCCTTCGATGTCCAATACTGCAATATTATATCGTTTCTAGATCATTTCCACCACGCTATAAGTTGTAACTGATGAAACTGCTGACTTTCCCAGTGCTGGTTTTAGGTTCGCTTCGGGTATTTTATTTCCCCGGCACCACCCATACCTAGGAGGCTTCTCCTATTATATTTTAACCTTCTAAAAGCTTTTCCTTCCAATGTTATTATCGTAATGTGGTTTTTTTATTGGATACGTTTTAAAATTTTGTCAATTTTCTTTAAAACCGTACAATTAAATTTAATGGCAAGTTGTGTAAATTTCATGGTACCAATTTGATTCAAATTTGGACAAAACGTAGAAAATGTACCGGATTTTCACGTACTAAAAGCTAAAAAATATCCAATATCTCGTCCTGTCCTTGAAGTTTTTTATGTTACGTTTCCAAATTGTGTCAATATTCTTCAAAATTGGTCAATGAACTTTGATGGCTAATTATAGAAATTTTAGACTATTTGACCCAAAAATTTTGCAATGGTATAGCAAAAAGTATAATAACCTAACCACAAAAATTAAAGTTTTATGCAATTATGGCATTTTGTCAATTCTTAGTTGTTAATTACCCCACCAGGATCCATCATGCATTTCAGCTCGTATTAAATTTCGTTTTAAATTATTTTGTTTCTACATATACAAGAAAATTAAGTTTTTGTTTGTTGTTTTCAGAAATTTGTGTTTAAAAAACGTAGATTTTATCAAAATTTATTTCATGTAAGTTTGGTAAGGCGGTAAAGGGTATACCACATCCTATGTTCTTGTTATAATAAATTTTAATTAATTAAGTGTGATGAAAATGAAAGTGGGAGAGTTAATCAACGTTCAAATCCTGTTTGTATGTTAGTACATTTAAATAGAGAAAATGTTTAAATTTAATTCGAAATTGATGGTAATATGGAGCGGTTTTTGTGATGGAAATTGGGACTTCTGTAACTTGACAAGAGTACCATTCGAAATATACTAAATTAATGGGCCACATTTTAAATCGCTATGGGATATTCTCGTCTGTATAGTCGAGTTGTTATGACCATGGGATACCTGCTCTTGAAATATTTCTAACGCTCGCAAGAGAAGATCTCTCTCTTACTCTCTGCATGTGTGTGATTTTTATAATTCGACGAACCCTCGTTCAAATCTATTTTAACTGTGCCCGGTTCCTTCTCTTTCTTTTTTAAATTAAGTCTTAATTCGCCATACTCACCGTTGAAAATTACAAACTCGAACTTTATTTTATTTTTTATTTTCATTTCTTTTAAATCCCCTCGTCGAAATTACCGCGGATTATTGTTGTGTCAAGATTTCCATCCCAGAGTACAATAATGTCTGATGGTGTGCCAAGGATAATACACTGCTTTCTATTATTTATCTTAAAATTTTGATCAAATTATTATCCTGCTATAAACATGGATATAAAATAAAGTTGCCCTAATGTTGTACCAAACTAAGCAGCAAATTTTTTGCGACACCAATTGTTGTCCAAATAAAGCACACCCTTTCATTAGACATGGTACATCTGTGTAAATATGACTTAAGTACGATAACGCGGAAATTAGTTTTGTGCGTGCGAGTGTACCGGATTCCAGTCCCGTATTACGCAGCTGCGCCGCTTCGTTCATTCCTCTCTAATTAATACAGTCCTCATATATCCATCTCTGTCCGGTAATTATCGCTTAATTAATTACACGAATGTCGACATTGGTGTTCGTCCTCCTGATAATCTTAAGCGCTTTTCTGCCCCTCTCATTTTGAATAAATTTATTTATTGGAATACCTTTTTATGCCCTAACAAAAAATGTTTTATTAATCGATGGCTCGGATGCGCTTTTATTTGTATTCATCAGTGCCCACGTGACCTACACACATACTTCATTTGCATTAATACGATACATCAGCGTAATTAATTTGAATGTTGTAATTGGGACGATAAATACACACTAAATATTAAGGTAATAACTATTAAAATACTTTCATAATAATCGATGTTTGCGCAGGTTAATTTATTTGAAAGGCCGCAAGGATGTTCCACATGGCGAGGTAATTGGACCTGTAAACTCAATATTGTTTAATCTCGCACAATATTGCACTTTGAAAGAGGCTTTGTGTTTCTCCTCTACATTTCTTTACATTAAAATTAATGATTTTTGGTTACAATAAACAATAAAGCAAGTTTCACTTTTCAAAACAAGAGGCTATTTATACCTGATAGTTACCATCCGAGTACCGACCCCCAACTGGGTTGCCCCCCTTTGTGACTCGCTTCGTAAACGTTAATCACGCTTAGGGTTACCAGCAACTGTATGGGCCCATGAAGATTTTTTTTTTAGAAAAAATTCCACACCCAGAAAAGGACAAAATATAAATAACAGCAATAAATTCTAAAACCAATTTGTTTTATTAAAAACTTCAAGCATTATACTCTACACCTTAAAGTCTAAGGGTACCAATACAAGTTGGTAACCTCATTCTCAATATCTTAGGTTACTGTTATTAAATCTTAAATATCTAAAAGTCACGAGATTTTATCATTGCTTGAGCAGGCATATTTTTTGTAGTTCTTTGGGCACGCTTTGTCTAAAAAGAACGCCGATTCTTAAAATGGTTGGACGGAAGGAATCGTTTTGTGTTATGTAAGGGTTCGGAAAGGAATGAACATGACAGTTTGACGGATGGTGTGGAAGAATGGTGGTTGGCCCCTCTCATGGGAAGAATTCATGGCCGTGCGAGAGCCGAACAGAGAACACACATTTAAAATGTATAAATTTCACAAAACTTTAACATTGAATGTACAACGCACCTAACTAATCAAATACCAAAGTAGTTATTATTTCATCCATCTTTCTTCGACTTGTTCTTTGGCCAGTGCAGCGTCCTCTTCTGGACCGCTACTGTCTGCCCGCCCATTATTAAACTCGAAGCGGCACTTTAATTCAACCTAAACAATTATTATCTCCTCTCTCTTTTTTTTCCAATGCTCATCATGTTGATGCATTTTTCTATCTTACTCTTTTCCCGGCATAGTTTCAGGTAGCTGCGTATGCAAATTTGCCACAGAAAACCACCTATTTTTAACATTTATTACTTCCTCTCGTTATCTACCTTTAAACTAGAACGCCAAACATCTAATTGTTTCATTAACTAACTTGAACGCTCAAATTATACCACGCGATGTTTTTTAGAAACAGTACGATTCGCATTCCACAAATATTGGGGAGACTTTTGTTTTTAAGCGATTATTTTTCTTATTGATTATAATTTAAATTCATTTATACAATTTTTACGGACTTTTGTAAAATTGCAGTTCTTGCAATTTTACTCGCTGTGTAGTCTTTATTGCAGTTTTAATTTTGAGATTTATAATAGCAATTGTTATTAGAGGTTTTATTGCGTTTGTAAATTGCAAACATCAACGAAGGTGTCTCGCTCAACAATAGTATAATCTTTGATGCTTTCGTAACTTGTTTTTTCTCGTCCCTTTTTCGATTATTATTTTTAATTGATTTAAACTTTTATTAGTATTGATTAATGAATTAAAATGATAGTTTTCAACTAAAAACATTTTATATTTAAATGTTGTTGTAAAATGTAAGACAAATTTCCAATAAAAACAGTGAAATCTTACAAAAGTCGTGCCTTCTTAATATTTACCAATTTCACAACTTAAAATCAACTTTAATTCTATATATAATGTTGTTGTAAAAGCTAACAAATCGATAAATCTTAGGTTTACCGGTAAATTCTAAGTTTTACTGGTAAATTCTATATTTTGCCGGTAAATTCTATGTTTTGCCGGTAAAAATTTATAATGGTAAAGTGTTAAAACTCCGATAAAGCTTGTAAATGCTTCCATTTCACGTTGTGTGTAGACATTTCATGAGGTCCGTATGTGGCTGCAAGATGTCAAAGAAAATGGATTTACCGGTAAAACATATGATTTGTCGTTTTTTTGTTTTCACAGGAACATAGATCTATACCTAATGTATTTGGGTACTAGCTATAGTAAACGACACTAAACACAATCTACCACCAAGAACAAATTGCGCTTCAAGTGATGGAAAGATAATTTTTTTGTTCGCCTCCATTTACAAACTACCACCGAGAACTAAAATATTCGACCGAGACTAAGCAGGGGTCCACAAACTACCACCGAGAACAAATTGCGATCCAAGTGGAGGAAAGAGAATTTTTCTTTGTTGGAGGTGGTAGTTTGTGGACCCAGGCAAAGTAGAGGTCCACAAATTACTAAATTTAAATCGGAGACAAATCATTACACAATACTTTTGTTAAAAAATGTTATAAACATTCATAGAAAACATTATTTAGGGTTTAAATGAGCATTTTTAAAATGTCGCCATATATTTTTTGGGACAAGTACACAAATACTATTCCTGGTCGTGGAAGAACTTATTGTGTCATCAATTTAATGAAGGTGTGGAAAAAAGGTCAACTGAAAGTGTGTCTAAAGAAGTTGAACGAATCAGATAATCTTGTATACGAAAGTTGGAAAAGTCGTACGGCTTCCAAGAAGTGCATAACTAACTTATTAAATTTCTTGTTGTAGGAAAACGAATAAAGAAAAAAAAATATCGTTATAGATGAAATAAAATTTTTCTCACTTTGTGAAAATTAATATTTTTTTACTGCGCATATACCACATATATTTGTGAGCATTTATGATATCCTACATATGCACTTAAAAATTAACTAAGGACATTATCAGTTTTTAGCTTCTGGCATTTTGATTCTACCCTATATTCATAAGCAATTGAAACGCCCCCTTTATTCATGGTCATATATTTTTTTATAATTATTTACGTTTTTTTTTATTATAGGCATGAAATTTTAAATATTTTTTTGTTGTGGTTTACATACCAAGTGATACATATAAGTTTCTGGAACCTAAAAATTTTTACCATTGGGGATGTTTATTTTTAAAAAGTAGATAAATTAGACAATGGTAAAAAGATTCCACACTTAAAACTTTTTACGATTGGGAATATTATGTTTCATAAGTTAGATAAATGTAAGAGAGCCCAAAATAGGGCACATTATGTCGAATTTAAAATTTTTTACGATTGGAGATATTGGTATATTAAAAAATAGCTAAATCAAACAAAAAGGTTTGACATATAAAAATCACCTGGTAGTTTTTTTTACAGATTAGATATTCAAAACTGTGGATTTATTAAAAAAAGAGAGCGAAATATGCATAACACTTTGCTGAAACCTAAAAATATTTTAAAGAATAGCTATGGACTTCCGTTTTCATTGTCCTCAGAAATGTGCCACGCCAAAAATATGCTTCTTAGCCATAGTTATTAAAATAACGAATCTCAAAAAAGTCACTAAAAAAATAACAAAACCTACGAGAAATAACGAATTTTTTTTACTTTGCACCGACAAAATTGGACGCCTTCTACATAAATAATGTAAAACCTTCATTAGAAGTAGAAGTTTTAACATGTAATTAAGCTGATGCCCGATTATTTTATTTACCTTTCTTTGAAACCAATTACAAAAACAAATAATTTGCATATTATTTAACTTTTAAACCAAAAAAAAATGTGCACAACATGTTCCTTTAACATAATATGCATTATGGCAAAAAAAGTTTCTAAAAACAATTTCTTTTAAGTATAATAATTTACAACGTAATGGTGTTTTGAATAATAACCTAAACATTTTTGGCATACATACTTGCAAGCTGTAATTTATTCATTCTTTTTCCAAGTTTAGGTCAGTAAGAGGAGAAAGGAAGAATGAAAAAAACCTTATCTTTATTTCATACTATTATATATGAATTATTAATAAATATTTAATATTCTGGTAATAAATTGAAGTTTTTTTTTTAATTAGCGGCTTATCTTATATTTATTTGGTTAAGGCTGGATGATGAAACATGAACTTTTATGTATTTATTAGAGTTTATAAAGTATGTTTGTCACATAATTGTGCCAATTATAATATGTATTTATCTTGTTGGCCTTAGAATTTCTGTTACATCACCTAATATAGGCGCCGTCTTGATATGCTACGCCAGATGCGCCTACGCATTTTACCAACCTTGTGCTAAAGAATTCATTTAAACATTTTCTTATTTATGCGCTTAAACTCAATCGCCAATTGGCGTCTTGATAACTATCTAAATTCATTAACATCTCGGGATTTTATCAATAAAATTATTGCACTTCTAATAGAAACCTCATATTTCTTAAATAAAAAAAAAAATATGCAAATGTGGGTCATAATATGACACATGCAACATTGTGTTATCCCTCGTCATCTACACACCTACTTAATAAGTCTCAGCTTATAACTGTAATTATCTTAAATCTTCCGATTTATTCGCGAATAAATTTCAAGGGTCCAGAAACAATAATAATTTTCTCCATGCGGATGGATTTTATTAATGCAATCAGCACACGATCCCGTCGACTTTTACTGGCTCGTAAAATACATTTGTTTACACAACAGGATACGAAATTGCCATCAAATTCAAGACAAATATGAAGTTCCGATTTTATACATAATTTAACAATAAAAGCGGCTTTGTAAAGGCAACAATGAAAGTCCAACTTTATGTAAGACATGGTAAATGTTAGGGGTGCACAAATAAATACTAAAAAGCCATTTAACATAAATTAATAGATATGCTGACACTTTTTTACTTTAAAATCCTGTTTTGGACGATTGGTTTCGTGAAAAAATAATGTAGACAAAGTTAAAAAACAAGAAATTTCAAAAATTGACAAAGAAACCAAACACAAATGTCGAAAAACAATAGAGATGCAACAATTTCAAAAATAAGAATTTTTTTTTAAATGGTCAAAAAATCAAAATCAAACAAAAAATGGAAGTGTGATCACTACGCGACATAAGAATTTTCTTAAAAAATAATTTTTGCAAATTTAATTTTCAACACTTTAATAAAAATATATTTTTAGCCGAATTCTAGAACGGAAAAGATGCTCAAAGAAGAAGAATAAAATCTATAAAATTAATTTTTTGTATTTAGGATCACGAAACTTCACAATTTGTCGGTAGAGATTTAAATTTTTTGCATTATTTTATAGAAAATTTAATCATCTATTTGGCAACTCCATTTTACGAAAATTGTAATATTTTCAAAAATCCGAAAAACCAACTACTATTGGTTAGTGAACCAAAAATCACTCCAAATTTTCTTGAAAAACTTAAATTTATATTTCAAAGGAGATCAGATAAATCGTTCTGACTCCACAAGGGGCTAGATAGACACAAACACTCACAAATAGACAAACGGATAGAAACCAGTCAATTTTTGTTCAGTAGGAAAAGTCGGATCGCAAAAAATTTTTTTTCGAAAATTTTGATGAAAACAATACTTTTTTTTACGTTGTAAATGTAAGTAATATACTATTTCAAAAATTAAAAAAGAATCACCAATTTTTACTCTAATTTGAGATTGCTGATTACTAGTTATTTGTCCAACTTTGACCATTTTCCGATCCATTTACAAACTGTTTGCAAAATCATTGATTTTGTTAAATATCTCTGAAACAAATGAATAGATTTAAAAATCGTTTACATAGATTTGTTTTGGATTAAAATGAGCTCCTCGATAATCAATTTGATTGGGCATTAAGGAAGATATAAGCAATTTACTTCATTCAGATGTGTACACCGGTAAAAAAATACTAATTTCAGTTACGGAATTTAGGTCGATAACCTGCCAACTTCTTAATTTTTGAATTAAATTTCTTCTTCTTCGTGTCTATCCCTACGTTAAGTTCGCCGTTTTTTCTCTTCTCAGCTTCCTACCATTCCAGACTCGTCCCTGCTTAGCTCTTTTCGCCAAGGCTTATTTAATGTAATTTTGTGATGGTAATGGTAGGGTTCCTACTTTTTTCCTTTCTACTTGTTACCATCCCAGTAGACTTTTAAACCATCTTGTCTCATTCAGTCTGTTGACATACCCATACCACTGGAGTGCTCTGCCATATTCATATGTCTCCAAACTTCTCCATTACGAATCTTATCCTGTCTTTTTAGTTGTAGACATCTTCTCATTTTATCTAGCTTTGCCGACCTTATTTTGTCTCTTATTTTGTACTTTAATGGCCATACTTCTGCGCCTTAAAAAATTATGTTTTGTACTGTACATTCAAAACTTTTCTTTTTATTTTCTTGTCCTGTGTTATCCTTATCTCATCGCATTTTTTTTATTTTTTTCACTTCTTCTTCTTCCTTGGGCTCTACAACCCTTTGTGGGTTTTGGCCTTCCGTACAACTTCTCCCCATCTTCTTCTGGCTTCAGCAACTCTTCTCCATTGGATAATCCGCAGTGTCTTCAGGTCTTATTCCACTGCCGATTTCCAGGTCTTACGTGGTCTTCCTCTCGCTCTTGTATGCGTCGGTTTCCACTCCGTCACTACTCTTGTGCATCTAGTCTCCTTCATTCTGTGCAGATGTTCACGCCACGCTGCGCCTTGACGAATCTGATGATATTCCCACCTTCGATTAGGTTGTTACTTTTGAAGTTTATTTTGATTCTATAACTTTCATCTGCTAGTTGTGTAGGACCCAAGATTTTTCGGAGAATTTTCCTTTCACCGACTCTTAGATCTTCCTCATCTTCTTTGTCATTGTCCACGTCTCAGCGGCGTATGTTACTTTCGATTTTATTAGCGTCCTGTATATGCAGAGTTTAGCATGTTTGTTGAGTTTTTTGGAACTTCTACACTTAAATCTGCAACCTCTTATATACTCTGTTTTATATAGATTTATCTTCAGACACATTGTTTCTTTAATATCTTTACCATATATTCCAAATCATGTATAAAAATAATCTGATCATCCGCGAACAAATTTAAAAAAAATGAAAAAATATGGAACTAAAGATAACGCGATTGTGAAGTTAGAAATAAAGAAACTAATCACAAAAATTGAAATACGAATATGTTATAAACATCAAGGTGATAAACAATATGCGTTACGCAGACTTGTCATTTCAGCAACTAACATAGCACATCTACAACGGCTAGTTGATCGTTCCAACGTGTTAGTAACGAATTTACGAATCCGTTATTAAAATGAATGTAAAGAAAACAAACTTTATGATTGTATCAAAAACCAATAACAACAATGACAGGTTAAGTGTCTTTGTTACTGACATTAAAAGAGTGAAAACATATGAGTACCTACTACCTAGGCACCTGAGTAAATAATACCACCGACTAAACCAAAGAAATTTGAACAAGAATAGAAATTACAAAAAAATGCATTCACAAACTTAAACACATTCTTCTACAATAAAGATTTTCCCCTGGATCTTAGAATAAGAATACTTTGCTGCTATGTGTTTTACACTTTATTATACGGAAAGGAGAGATGAAACCTAAAGCAAGCACATATAAATATGATTTGTGCGGATTTTTTTTTCGAAATTTCAAAATTTTCTCATATTTACATACTTTATAACATATTTTATAAAGAAAAGCAATCTGATCACGATTCTGCAAGCCGTTCTTTAATTAGTATCTTAGTTTTCCAGAAATTCTCACCTAAAGTTGGAAAATTTCAAAAAACCATTTTAAAAACGCACTTCAACGCCGATTCTGAGTTTATTATAATCCAGAAAAATATTCGGATAATATTGTAGCCAAAAAATTGTCTATAACCTTCTTTAACGCAATTTAAAATCGGTCAACTAGTTTAGACGATACTTCCAAAAACTGGAAAAATTTACATACATTTGGGCAGAATATTTTTTTCGAAATTTCAAAATTTTCAAATCGCTCATTTTTACATATTTTATAGAAAAGCAATCTAATCACGATTCTGCAAGCCGTTTTTTATTTAAGGTCCTAGTTTTCTAGAAATTCTTACCCAAAGTTGGAAAATTCAAAAAACAATTTTAAAAACGCACTTCAACGCCGATTCTGAGTTTATTTTAATCCAGAAAAATATCCGGATGGTGCTATACTGTAGCCAGAACAATTGTCTATAACCCTCTTTAAAGCAATTTAAAATCCGTCAACTAGTTTAGGAGATACGTCCAAAAAATTGGAAAAATTTCCATACATTTGGTTAGAATATTTTTTTCAAAAATCAAAAAATCAAAATTTTCAAGTCTTTACATATTTTATAGAAAAGAAATCTGATCACGATTCTGCAAGTCGTTTTTCAATGAAGGTCTTGGTTTTCTAGAAATTCTTACCCAAAGTTGGAAATAGTGAATATTAGGGATACTTTGGATCAACCATGTGACAAACAACGAGGTGTTGAAAAAGATGGGAAAATAATGTACTCCTTAATATGAAGACTTGAAAGCTAAGATATTTTTAGAACGTTGTTAGGGACAAAAATATTCAGTTTTACAGGTTATTATGGAGGGAAGAATAAAAGGTAGACGAAGTGTCGGACGTCGAAAAACATTATGACTTCATAATTTGCGAGAATGGTGTGCGGCTGCAAACTATTTAGAACAACAGTCAACAAAGTAAAGATTACCATCATGGATCCCAATCTCAGATATGAGCGAAACAATTAGAAGAAGAACAAGATCAGGTGTTTTACAACTATGACATTTTACTAACACTATAAGCTGGTAATTGCTCCATTTACCCCGCGAGTAACTTACTTTTAAGCTCAATTTATATGCATTTTAATAGTTGTAAA